>JAPKLX010000947.1:0-10219 GCA_026898415.1 Leonotis leonurus
GAGTTTCACGTTCTCTTTAACGTGATTATTTAATACATCCCGTATTAGTAACCCCTCTTCGTCCTCCTCCATACATGGACCGCCGTGTCCTCGCCGCCCGCTTCCCGCCGCAGCCCAAATTCTCCCACATCGAGTACCTCCCGCCGCCGTCCCTCAGAACCCCTCCAGACATCGAAGAGAAAGCATTCAAGACCTTCACTCTCACCCGCACCCACATCTAAGAAATCAAGCGAAAATGCAACAACAGCAGCGGCGGCGTCAGGTTCACGATGTACGAGGCGGTGGCCGGCCACCTATGGCGGTGCATCTGCAAGGCTCGGCAGCTTCCACACGACCAGGAAATGAAGATGCAGATACCCGTGGACGCGCGAGCGAGGCTGCGGACCGCGCTTCCACAACACTACTTCGGCAACGAGGTGTTCTACGCGACGGCGCTTGCTCTGTGCGGCGAGATCAAGTCGAATCCGCTGCGGTTCGCGGCCGGAAAGATACAAGAGGCGTTGGCACAAATGGATGACGAGTACATGAGGTCGGCCCTCGACTATGTGGAGGCTCGGGTTTTGAATATCTCGGCCATTGCACGAAGCGAGGCCAACGTAAGATGCCCGAATGCGGAGATCACGAGCTGGACGCGGTTACCATTTTACGAGGCCGATTTCGGGTGGGGGAAGCCGGTTTTTGCTGGACCGGCGGTGGCTCCTTATGAAAGGAGGGGGTATTTAGGTATGGATCCGAAGAATGAAGCGGGAATGTTGCTTACAATCGCACTGCTCAAACCACCTTTGGAGGTGTTTGAGAACATCCTTTACCATATTATTTGAACTCTATTTATTAATACTCTCTCGCCCTCTTCCCACTAAATATGTCATGTTTTGACTAAAAAATTATCACAATTTTGGTCAAAACAAAACATATTTAGTAGGATGGATGTAGTATATTATAGTGTGTTTTTGCCTATTTCTTTTCTTTGTTCGCTTTATGTAGTCTAATATCACTACTAGAAAAACGGTTAAAGACCACATGCGATACCTGTGGTTTATTACAAAATTGATTGTGGTTAAGAAAATGCATTGAGATGTTACCATACATATGTTATGTTGTGTTTTCGAATTAAGAAAATATGATTTTGAAAATACATTAATGATCTTTTTAGATTCGTGATTGGAGTTTGTCAAAGAAATTTAGAGATTTAGATGTTAGATGTTACTCCAATCTAATTATAAATAGGGGCGGGGAAAATATTTGCTTTCCTAGCATTCATATGATGTCTTACTCTCTCCAAATGCTCAATCTCAATTATGAAAAATTTTATAAATTGGAAAAAGAATATTAAGGTAGAGAATAGAGATTACGCGATAATTATTTTTGGCTAATTTATGTTAGATAAATCAAGATAAAGAACAATTTTCTCTTTAGTATGCACCGCAAAATGTCTTTAGAGTTGTTCTGCATCGGTATCATTTCTACGATAGTTAGATAACAACGGACATAATAATATGCATGGATATTTTCAAATAAGATACATCCGAGATTAGGAAAAGTGAGATTCTTTTATGAAATTATGTAGATATGCCTTCAACCAAGATTCTTATTTATACAAGTAAACTAATGTACATGGATTTTGAAGAGATATATGGATCTCTATTATATATACTTAAAATTTTACACCAATTTAAATTAATTGACAAAATATTTTCAATCGATTTTGATAATATTAGTGCTGATATGACCAATGATTCATCTTTAATTACAACGTGTAATCCCACTTTATATCACTCCATTGAACCTATTCGAAAAGTCGTTGAATTATTGCATGATAAGACTAAATTGCATAGACCATGACTGAAATTTTGCAAGGCTAAAACCAGACATAGTAAGGGTCCGTTTGGTAGTGTAGTTAGGTTTCATGTGTTAGTTATGTTACGGCGTAAAATAACATTTTTTTCCCTATTAAATATTTTTGGATTAATTATTAGTTTTAATTAATTGTGTTTTAAGTAAAATAAAAAATAGTAATTAATTTTATTTGTAAATTTTATATATACTTTTTTCAAATAATATTATTTCTTTTGTACATATATGTTTCTTCCAAATAATATTATTTTATTTGTATTTAAAATTGCATGGCTTATACTCTTTCATTCTCTCGCATTAATAAACATTAATTTATTTTTTACATGAAAAAAATAAATAATTAATTAATGAATAGGGGTGTCTATTAGGGAATCAAGTATCGGGTATTTTGGATAATACCCAATACCCGATTGGGTTCGGGTACCCAAATACCCGATCGGGTTCGGGTACCCAAATACTCGATTTTCGGGCTTTCGGGTCGGGTATTGATAATTTCTGGTTTTCGGGTACCCGATACCCAATGGGGTATTACCCGAAACCCGAATTGTTTATTTATTTTTATTATTTATATAATATTATATTTAATTTTTATAATTTAAAAGTTTAATACTATAAATATTTGAATATTTTAAACTTACCGGATAATATTCGATAAATACCCGAAAATAAGAAAAAAAATTTAATTAAATTGGGTAATTTCGGGTACCTTAATATCCTACGCGAAATACCCAATTCGGGTTTGGGTACCCGAAATTTTTTCAGGTTCGGATTCGGGTATGAAAAAATAGGATTTTCAGGTTTGTGAACCTAACCCGACCCGACCTGAATAGACACCCCTATTAATGAATATCTCATGTATTAATTTTATGTAAAAAATTGATCGCTATTAACGAGACTTTTCAAAAAAGAATATGGGTCGTTATTACGGAGACGGTGTTATACAACACGTAGTGGAATAATATAATCTTATATTATTTATTAATTTTAATTAAATATATGAATTGTGAATAAAATAAAAATAATAATAAATTAATTAAGAAATATGTTAAATATGATGAAAATTAAACAATGTGAGATTCACAAAAAAATATCTATTTATTAATTTGAGTTAATTAATTGTGTACTAAAATTAAAACATTCAGGTTGTATTTGTACCAAATTTAAAACGTTAAGGTTGTATCTGCACCAAAACAAATGATAGGGACTAATTTGTGTTGCCGAGCCCAATGAGACATCCAAATAAGATAATTGTGTCAAGTTTAGTGAGACGGGGGAGTACTAAGTACTAAAGATTTGTTTTTCTCCCCCACCTAAATTACAAGTATTTTTCTTTTTGTAATTTATATATATGTTGTATTTTATTATTTAGTAGATGTCATATTTTAATGTTCTGATTTTTTTTTTCTATAATTTGTAACTCGTTTTGTAAATTGTAAATTAAATTTATAGAAATGTTATTTGTACCCTTTTATTTTAGTTTTTACCAAATTCAATATAGTAATTATAATAATTAGAAACACAGTATTATTCAAAGTCAGGTTGTTAATTGGGCCTGCTATTGGGCTGTAGGTGATCTGAGTCATTTAGCTTTTGGGCTTAAAAGATACAAGGTTTAACTACCGTTTCTTGATGGTCATTTTGTTACTACATTTTTCTGAGTTTTTGGATCTTGGATTGACGTTTAATGTATCTGTTAATGAAATTATTTTATAAACTCAACAAAATCGCCCAATTAATACTAGATTAAAACTTGAATACCTTGAAACTAGCACCATGCAAGCAAAATGATATCATATCGATCCAACGATGTTGTTTATATTAAATACAAAAAATAAAAAAAAAAAAAAAAATTCTCGTCTTTCCCCTTAATTGAAATTGTATTGTTTGATTGCATAAAATTGGACATTCTAAACAAAACATTCACCTCTACTCAAATCCTTAGTCCCAATTGGACCGATTGATTCATTCAAAGAAGGTTTGATGCTAATTCCATGTTGACGAATGAATGAAGAAAGGAAAAAACAAAGGGGCAACCCGTTTGCCTATAGTAGCCGATTGATTCAGATTCCGGTTGGCCGGCTGATTCTATTCTTTAGTTTCAAATCCGGGACGAGAACTACCTAATCTAGACTCATTTCCAACTTTCTTTGCTTACTAAACATCATCTTGGATTAGGGGAGAATCCAAGTAATAGGTTGATAAATTTTTATAATAAGATTTAAAAATTGTATAAAAAAATATGATTTTAGTGAAATGCTCAGAACTTTGATAAAGTTTGCCCCCATCAGAACTGCATTCAAAATAGTAAAATTTACACAAACAAATTATGCAGCAGATTCACGAATTCAAGATACAAAAAGATCAATAGGTTCAAATTTGCACACTTAGCAACATCAAACAATTAATACATTGAAGTTGAAGGAGTTATTTCAATGACAAAAATCCATAGTGATAGGAATAGATGTATCACACCATCAGACATCCACATTTAATACATTACAACCACAGTTCTTGTAATCGATATATAGAGGGACTCTACAGTCTTTTCATACTTGAACGAAGTAGCCCACCTGAATATACAAAGTTGATATCGTTAAGATAGATTAGTAAACATTATAAATAATGGAAGTGACTCAAAAATAGAGGCTTCATCATTTTCATTACTTAACAATCGTTTAACATATATACACTAAATCATATAGTGACTTGAGTGTCGGAGTATTCTCACCAGACCCATGTCCATTGTGAACTGCTCGACTTTAAGGCACACTCATGGAAGGCAAAGCTTCAACAAATCATGCTGGTTGGAAGGGAATATGAGTGATGGTTAAAGGTATTTGTCTATTATTAGTTGTGGACTGCACCCACTACATCACATACGTACAATAGCAACATTGAGATAAAAATACACCAATAACTCAACTATTCACTTATATAAGACACAATCAATGACAATAGTCAAACAAATTAGAGTTTGATTGATAACTACGACTTCATGTGAACAACAAGTTTCTTAACCATATCAAGGATGATGAAATTTAAAATGAGTTTGAAACATCAGTAATATGAGATTTAGATTAAAAAATATATATAATAAAACATTGAGTATCAACTATCTTGCAATGAAAGATACCAGCAGAATAAATAGTCAAAATATCCACTTTCGATTTTGAAGATTTCATATTTTTAAACAAAATAATGCGTGTCTATAAGTTTTGGAGAAGAACAAGAGTATTATTATTACTACAACAAATAAATCAAATTTATAAAATGATTAATTAATAAGACTGTAAACCTATCTAAAAATAGGAGCTCCACCATAAACACGGCACCAGTACTTTGGCTCCTCAAGCATCTATGCATCAAACAAACACAAATTAAAGACAATCAAATTAGATGTAAAACCAATGATTAATTTGACTATAAAAGTGTCCATGATATTTGAAAGTAAACAAGGATCGAAATACAAACGCAATTTTTTGTCACTCTTCGTATTTTTTTTAATATTAAGTGAAAAACATGTTATCTATTAAACTAAAAACAATGCCCTCTTGAGCAAACGCAATTTAAAAATTAAAGCGGTCACTGCCATTGTGAAATTCTCCGAACTATATAGTAGTAAACAACAATTTTAAATAATGTAGTTGGGAAATATCAGTTCATAATGCTCATCTATAGTCGAATCAAAATGAACTAACTACTATAAAGCTCGAGTTCGACTCGGTTAAAAATTAGAAAGCTCGAATTTTTCTTGACCTCGTTACGAGATTTGTAAACCAAGTTCAAGTTCGACTCAATAAATAAAAATCGAGCTCAAGTTTGATTTGATTTTTCTATTATTCTATTTAATAGTGTATTTGAACACGGACTCAAACTCGACTTGACTTTACTAAGTATTCGAATTTGAACTTGTTAAAAAGCTCATGCATGAAATTTTTTGGATTAATATATACAATTGTATATTAATTGGATAAGTTCGATTTGAAGTGAGTTCGATTCGTTTATTGAGGTGAGTTCCATATATTTCACGAATAATTTGATTTGTCTACACATCCACAATTTCGTAATGAAATGTAAGTAATATATTGTAGAAGAAGTTATTGAAATGGGGTGTGAATAGAAAATGGATGATTTTGAGAAAAATGGAGTAGTGTTATAGAAGCTGGTAGATGTGAGAGTAAACAAATCTAAGTGTTTAATTAGTTTGAAATGTAGCATATATATATATAGATATGTGAAATGAATACCTGTTTAGTGTTTAGTATCCACCAATGATGAGGCGGGGAATGTGGGCAATCTTGTGCCAATCCTCTCCAGTTTCTTTCTGGCATCGCCTTTTCAGTTCTGGGCATCCAATGACATACAGTTCTTTGAGATTTGGAATAGCAGCTGGAATTGATACAACCTCCGGGCAGTATTGAACATAAAGAACCTTGAGTGAGGAGAGGTTCTGTAAGGCTTGAGGTAAGCGCGACATCTTCGGAAGATTCATTAAATTCAAGCTCTCAAGATTCTTGAGATGTTTAATCTCCTCCTCTGACAGCTCTACTAATTCTGGACACTTATAGATAATGAGTCTCTGTAGAGAAGAAAGTTGGCGAAACAACCCTTCTGGAATGCATCTCATTCTCTCACAATGTTCTAAGGATAAAAATTTAAGCTGTTTCAAGGCCTGCACACCTTCTCCAACCACTGAGATTTCGTTTGCACCACGGATTGTCAAGTCCTCGAGATTAGTGAACTCCACCAATTTTTCTATAGGAAAACATCTAGTGTCCTCCTCAATTACCATCGTAAGTCGAGTGACAATGTCTACGCCATGGAGTAAAGTTAGAGTTGAGCTACTACATACTAGATCCTTCACCTTGTTGAAGGATGAGAGTGGAGGCAGCATTAGTGACGAGCAACCCTCAATCGTTAGCGTTTCAAGATTAGGGAATGATTCTTTACTCTCTTCCTTTTTCGACAGCCGCTTTACATTTGGGAGTATAAATAATTGAAGACTTTCAAGATTAGGGAACTGTATCTTTAATGGGTTTCCGGACCCAACTTCTTCATCTTCAATAATGTATTCCACCCCCAAATTCTTCAGCACCAAGCTTTTAAGATTAGGTAGCTCTCCCAATTTGGGAAGACACCTACAATTTCTGCAGTTCCATATCTCCATCTTAATTATGTTTCCCAATGTCATCCAAAGTGGAAAATGCCTTCCCGTGAAGCCAATTATACAAAGAGATTCAAGATTGGGATGAGGTTCAAGTGCTTCCAACACCTTTTCGTCAACATCTTCTCCTAACTTGGACAAACTACTCCCTTCCCATGACAAGCTTAAGCCCTTAAGATTCTTTTTCTCAACAAGATTTGCTTTCCTTGTATTCATATGATCTTTTACTCTCTCCAAATGCTCAATCTCGAGCTCTCCGATGAGGTCCAAGCATTGCAGTTCCTCAACTTGATTATCTTTATGGAAACCTACTACAAACTTACTCAACGTTTTGAGGCGGCTTAACTCTCCAATCTTATATGGCATCTCAGACAATGAGTCACATGATCTCAAACGTAAATGTTGGAGATTACGTAAGTATCTTGTGTTCTTAGGTAAAGCCACAAGCTGTCTACAATCATTCAAGTTCAGGATTTGCAAATTCCAAAGACTACATAATGAGTTTGGTAGAAAGCGCATTTGAGAATAAAACAAATTCAAGTGTCTCAAATGTTTTAAATTGCAGACAGAAGGAGGCAATTCTTTTATATATGACCAACTCGCATCTAATACTCTTAAACTTGTAAGCTCCATTATGGAAGAAATATCCATATCCTGTTGAAATATTTTGGGAAATAAGACATATTTTCTTCGTAAATTTACCTCACGGATGGCAGATGCACTACTTGTGAGACTTTGTTGAATTTGTGGTACTCCTGGAACTTTGTTCTCCATCACTGACTGCGCCAGATCATGAACAAGATCATGCATGCTCACATGATTCTTCTCAGTTGGTTGCAAAAGAGATCTGAGTACCAACTCATTACATATTTCATTTCCAACTTCTTCTGCTTCTAGTGTTCCTTTTGATGAAATAAACCCATGACCCATCCAAAGGAGTATGAGTTCTTCTTTATCAACTTCATAGTCCTTTGGAAAGGCTGCAAAGTAAGCAAAGCATTGTCTCAATTCCAATGGAAGATGATGATAACTCAATCTCAGAGCTGGCATTATCAAACTATCTTCTGGCGATAGTTTCCATATCTCACTCTCTCCCACATACTTCCATTCCTCCTCCCTCCTTTTAAATCGTAGAATACCTCCAAGCGCCTTAGCAGCCAAAGGCACTCCTGCACACTTTTTCACTATTTCTTTCCCAATTACTTCCAGCTTTGCATACACATCTTCTTCTTGTCCGAAAGCACGTTGTCTGAACAACATCCAACAATGCTCATCGGACATGCCCTTCAGGCAATGAGCTGGAAGTGTTCCCATAATGTCAGCTACCTTCTTCAAGCGAGTGGTGACAATGATTGATGCACCCGATGATCCACATGACATAATATCTTTCAACTCGAACCATTTTTGTTGGTCGTCGTTCCAAACATCATCCAACACCACCAAATATCTCTTTTGGCTCAACACCTCCCAAAGGCAACGCTGCAGAGCATCCAAGTGCTGCAAATCCGCTCTTCCGCTCCCCGTTGCAGATTCGATCATCGCCTTCACCAGAGTCTTTATCTCAAAATTGTCGGAGACACAGATCCAAACCCTTTTCTCAAAGTGCTCCACCACCCGTGGATAGTTGAAGACCAGTTGAGCAAGAGTGGTCTTCCCAAGTCCACCAACACCGATAACCGGAAGCACCGACAACTCCGGTTTCTCCCTCACGTCTTCCACCAACACCTTCACAATCTCGTCTCTATCTGTATCCCTACCGTAGATAAAGTCACAGTCGTTGAGCATGGAACCAGTCTCACGCCAGGCAGCAGCTTCTCTGGGCTTATCAACAGAGATCTCGCGGAGATGAAACTTAGCGCGCTCTGCAGCAACAGAGTCGAGTTTCTGGTTAACTTCCTTCATCCTCCTCCCGATCTTGTACTTATTCATGATTTTCTTGATGCTATAGCGGCTGAGTGTGGTTGCAAAGTGTTTGCTTTTGGAGACATGAGTGTTGCAGTCATCCAAGATGTCATCGATCTCGTAAGCGAGGGCGTTGAGCTTGCGCAGCCAGTCTCGAATGGGGCGGCTCTCGATTTGCTTGTCTTCGGCGTCCTCCAACACAGCTTGGATAGTGGTGAGGATGCTGCAGAGCTTCTTCATCTCTTCGTCGACGCCCAGAAGTACACCGATCTCCTCCTTAATCAAGGAGCTCAGATTATCAAGAATTACTTGAACAAATGCCTCCGCCATGGATGCTTAATCAGTTTAGTGATTTCTTTTTTTGTGTGATCAATTTACTGTATGATATGAATGAGGAATATGATTAAGAAGTAAGGAGGCTATGAAATGCTTGTTATTGTTTTGTCAAACCACCTATTACATATTTCGCATCAAAAGTTAAAAAATTAAGTAAAAGGGCAAAGTTGACTCGAAGACCATATATCCACGTTACTAGGATTCATAGTAATTCGTGATTTGATTAATTATTTTCAATTTTGAAATACTGAATTACTATTTGGATTCATAGTAAAGAATGTGAAATGGCTTTGACAAATCTTGTCAGAAAAAATAAATCCTAAAAGGAGGGGTTCGTAGAAATTGATTCCCTCCATTCACATTATTTGTGTGATATAAATTATACCCCTCAGGATACGTCATGTTTTGACCAAAAAGTTTTCACAATTTTTGTCAAAATAAAACATATTTAATGTGATAGAGAAAGTATTAATCCTTTGTGGAGAAGAAATTTGTGTTGACTGTTGACAGTTGCATATGTTATTGATGATTATATTAAACGATAAATATATAAATTTTAAATATCACGTCATGAAAAATTAATATTTGAATTTTCTTATTTGTATAATAATTTTTATAGCTTTATGAAGGATTCAAACTCGGAATTCCATCACAATTTAAATCTACTTGAAATTTCCAAAATTGAGGAAAATAGTGTGTTAATCAACATAGGTGGGCTATGCCTATAGCCCACCATGCTTGAATAATGAAAGAAGCTAACCTTTTTTGACAAAGGAAGAAAAGAGCAGCCCTCAACTTTGACAAAAGAGGAAGAAAAGAGCTGCACTCCACCTCCCACTTTGCCTATATATATGTATCATTCCTCAAGTTTGTAGATGTACAACGAAAAAAAAAGGAGAGAGCAAAGTAGAGTTGAAGGAGTGAGTTGAAGGTAGTTCCAACTCAAGAGAGAAACACGGGGTT
>JAPKLX010000947.1:10229-33261 GCA_026898415.1 Leonotis leonurus
CGGGGTTAACGGGTTGTGAGTTTGAGTGTTGAGGGTGTTGTAAACATTATATTATCTCCTTGTTTTAATAGATCTGCAGCAGCTCGGAGACGTAGGCATTATTGGCCGAACTCCGTTATCAAATTTGTGATATTATTCCGCATTTAATATTTCCTCCCATATATCTGGTTAGAGGGAAATATTATCCGAATTTCCTAACATAGTGTTCAATGGTGAGGGTCATTATGGGAAAAAGATAATTTTGGTATGAGATTAGGTGTAGAGGTGTTTGCTATTATAGTTTGATTTCGAACTATAATCGAAATATCGTTTAATGGTTTCAAGAATTCGAAATTGAAACCGAAAAATTATAATGAAAATTTGGGAATAATGTATTGTTTATTTGGGAGTGGAGTGTATAGTACTGTAATTATTTGTCAAATATGGTTAAACATTGTATAATTTTTGTAATTATTTTTATAGTATTTATTTGTCTTCAACTCAAGATTCCCACCACCACTTATTAGTTATTAGTAGCAGCATTGATTGAAAGTAAACTTGATGAAATTTCCCAATCTTTATATTTTATTTTTCAGCCAATTACTGTAAAACTTGAAATAGTTTATTTAATATTAGGAAATTTCTTTGCATAAGATTCCTATTTGAAGAAGCCCAAATTCAACAATAAAGTGGGTGATTAAAGTAGCTTTGATAGCAGCCTCTTTTGAATCTTTCTCAAAAATTTCCAAAACGAGTGGTTGATCTACTCCTTTTATATATTAATAATGATTGTTATCTATTACTCACTCCGTCCTGCTAAACGTGCTCACGTTTTATTTTTGAGACGTCCAACTAAAAGTGGCCACTTTTCCAAAAAGAAAAAAGTTTTACCCTTAAAATACATCTCTTCTATTTTTTTAAAACACAATACTTTACTTTTTTAATCTTCGTGTCAGCTCCCTTGTAGCCGCATTTAGCGGGACGAAGGGGGTAAATTCCATTTTCCTTAAGGTTAGGGGTTAGGGTAGCAGGACTTTATTAATGGGACATTTTGATCATCTTTTCCTCCTTCCTTATAATCTTTTGGTATGTATTGCCTTCTAACTATAGATCGGATCCGCTAGACGTGAAACTTCAGTTTTGCATTGTTATTAAGTCGTCGGATTTATCTACCAAGGAATTCATGATATTTTTTTGGATAGTGTTGGAGGAAATCTACCAAGGAAAGGCGAGCAAGAAAGGAAAAACGATGATTTTATTGTTTGTGTAAAAATTTGTTACTCAATTTAACGGGTACATATTTAAAAAATAATTGTTTGATTTGATTATAGTGTACATTGAATAGGTTTGAATTCTAAGTTATTTATTATTATTAATTGAATTCTTAACAAATCTAAATATTAAAATATACAATTTCATGAATATATATATATATATATATTTAATACAAGGATACTAATGTAATATGAAGGGGTTGGTTCATGTATTAAACATTCTTGGGTAGAAAGTAAAAAGGAATTAATTGAGTGTAATTATTATGATAATCATCATAATCATAATCATAATCATAATCATAATCATAATAATAATCATAATAATCATAATAATAATCATAATCATAATCATAATAATCATCATAATCATAATCATAATAATCATAATAATCATAATCATAATAATCATAATAATCAATCATAATAATCATAATCATAATAATCATAATAATAATAAGAATCATAATAATAATCATAATAATCATCATCATAATAATAATCATCATAATAATAATCATCATAATGATAATAATGATAATAATAATCATCATAATCATAATGATGATAATCATAATAATAATAATAATAATAATAAAGGATCTACTTAGATATTTAAATATATATTAATTTCTTCATATATTTTGAAAATAATAATGGGTATAGATTAAATTGATTTCTTAATGATATTTAATATAAAAAGATAAATTATTATAACATTATTTGATAAAAAGAATCGTTTGTTTCAATTCAAAACTTATCATTATTATTTAGTTAATAACATATATACACACACTATATACACTATACCTTTTTGATAAAAAAGAGTCGTCAATTTTTGTAAAAAATATATTATCCGATTATATTTATTTAAATCTGACACGAATCTGTACTATATTCGTCCTGTGTCCATATACCGAATATTTCAAATTCGTATACAAATCTGACTTTTCAGTATTCGACTCCAAGTTCGAGGAAAAAATATGAATTAGATTAAAGAATAAGGAGTATCTGATCCGTTTTACCCATATGCATATGGCACTATTATAGTTGTAATTGTTTGTCTCAACGGCTGAATTTCTGCATGGGAAAGCCAATCCAAATTAATTACGTTAATTAATTATTTGTTTATGGAATTTATTACTCTTTTTTTTTATGTCTTTTTGTGTGTTAGCATTATTGGGATAAACGATGCCTCACTATAATATTACTTTCATATTAAAATGGATGTCCCTCTTGACTCCATCGAGTATCATAAACTATAAAAACATATTTATTTAATTATTACATATTGCTAAAGATGTGAAGTTGATTTTTTCAATGGATTATAAGTATTTTCAGACGTAGACACAAATAAAATATATATTCATAATTCTTTAAAATTACTGCTTAATTTGATGAAAATTATTTACCACGAAGTCATTAATACAACTTAACCCAAATTATATTATTGTTGCTTTTGTAATATATATACAAGCTTTACAAAAGCAACAATAATATAATTTGGGTTAAGTTGTATTAATGCACAAACTTAATATTTTGTATTTTATTATTTAGTAGATGTCGTATTTTAATATTTTGATTTTTTTTCTATAATTTGTAACTAGTTTGTAAATTTTAAATTAAATTTATAGAAATGTTATTCGTACAATCACCCTTTTCTTTTAGATTTTACCAAATTCAATAACATTTTGTAAAAAAATGGTAATTATTATAATTAGAAACACACAGTATTATTCAAAGTCAGGTTGTTAATTGGGTCTGTTATTGGTCTGCAGGTAATCTAAGTTATTTAATTGTTGGGCTAAAAGGGTATAATGTTTAGCAATCGTTTCATGGATAATTTTATTCATAGCCCCAATTTAACTAGCTATAGCCGCTAGAATAAAATTATTATTTTCATATCCTATGTTAGCCATAAAGATACTAAAAGCTTATTAACTAAAGAATTGCATCTTTAAAAAATTCTAGCCACCAGAGCAAATAAATGTTACATTTCTTTTTCCCTCAGTTTATCTAATTTTGCACATTAAAATTATTCCTCTTACAACTGTTTTAATTTTCTAAACCTACACTAGTATCGATACATATTAGATAGGGATTAAATTAACACATTATCATAGACTTTCCTATCTGAGAGTATGTGGTTATATATGCGAACTTTCTCATGCATTAGGATTAAAATATGATAATTAGATTTATTTTTTGAATTCCTTGATTGATTTAGTGTCGATACATTATCCTTGTAATCTTCTCTTCATTATTTTTTTATTCTATTATTGTTTCATGTTGATTTGATCATATCTATATTATTATTTGCCTAGATAATAATTGAATTTCTACGTGAATTATTCAGTGTGTTTTCATTTATCAGTTCTCATGGATCCAATACTCTTCTTGCTCTATTTTATACCTATTTTTGTGTTTAAAATAGTGCGATCAGTAACAAACCAAAAGCTCATATCTTTACTCCACTGTATTTGAATGTTTGTTGCGAAATATCAGGATGCATATTGAGTCAACACGTGGAGTTTACTTAGGCACACCTTGGAGAGTAGTTAAGAAATATCAGGAGATGCGCTAGATAATAGAGATGATAGATTTTCTATTCCGAGAAATTCGCTGTCATGGCAGATGTCGTTACAACGTGGACTGAGCAACAAGAAGTGCGAATAAGAAGGAGTTCTTTTTTCTGTTGAGAAATATCCGTTGCTGAGTCAACAAGACGTGGCTGCATAAGTAGTGGAGTGAATCTAGGAAGCAGTTGAAGATAAGACCAAGTCAAATATGAAGGCCCTAAAATATCGCAAAAACAATGATGGTCGCACTAGCCACTAACACCACTTCTCATGTACCAACCGAAAAGAGAAAAAGGAGGAAGCTGAAGATTATAAATAGATAAAGCAATACATATATTCAGTGTGGCTTTTTTTTTAATAGATTTTTCATAGAGAGCCTTTTAAGATAGTTTTCTGTATTCATTCTATCTTTTAGAGACTTTGAATCTTGTTGATTTTCTGTCAATAAGATTGTATTTTCATAGAGTAGATTGATAGCTTACCCAAGTTCGTCTTGCTTTGTATTTCTACTCACTTTCCATATTTTAATAAAGGTTTTGGTCATGAGACTCGCGTGGGTAAAACATTAACCCACGCAAAATTATTCCCTGCGTTGAGCGAAAAGAGTAGATGTTGTTCTTATTGTTGCATTGTATAGTCATGTAATTTGTATTAAATATATACGTAGTATTGCATTATATAGTTACGTAATTTGCATTAGACATAAATATATATATATATATATATTGAAAGTGTATCAACCACTCTAAATGATAAATTTGCGGAAGCTAAAGCAGAAGACACGAGATATTTTTGCGTAGGTTATATAAATCAATAACCTACGCGGAAGCCTTACGGCCAAAAAGAATAATCAAAACAAGTGTTGAGCTATTACAATGTTGAGCAACACAATAACATCAACACTATCACTAAAACACTAAATGTATGTTCTAAAGATCTAAGAAACATACAGAATGAAAACTACGAAATTAATCTGCAAAATCGTCTATATACTGAAAGATTGAGTCTAGTATTTATAGATAGACTACATGAACTTGGATCCATGAATATAGCAACTGCTGGCCCATGTCTTCCACAATTCTCGCAGTCAGTTGTTACACTTCGCATATCTGCCTGGAATTGTGGAACTACCTTAGTTTGTTGTTGACTCCTTGAAATGTGGAACAGACTTCCACTCGGCATGAAACTCTTAACTGCCTAGCACGACTTGGTCTTTGCTCTAGTCTTCATAAGTCCATTCAACACTGCCAAGTCAGCAGCCCTCCACGTGGTTGTTGAGCTGGACGCCAATTCAACAATAGTTTGTTATGTTAAGCCAGGGGTTTAAGTCAACATTCCTGTGAATAACACAAAAACACAAATGTTAGGTCAACATTCCAAATAACAGCAGACTTTAAATTCCTAACATATATATATATATATATTGTACTACAAATTAATTTTTAGTAGTTGGAGAAATTTATGGGATAGTATAATCTTCTAAAAATATTCGAAAATTCATCCTAATTTCGAATTACATAAATTTTAATTGGGAAATGCAACTGAAGTGATGCAATACCAATTTATGTAATTTTGATTCACAATCAAACGTCTGATGCATTACATTGTAGTTATTGTTGTATTGTATTTTGTAAAGAATTATAAATTGGACGGTACTTAAATATTTCATTCTAATCTAAATGTCGATGCAATTTACATGTATGTATCAATGCAATTCACATGTATGTGTGGTGCAATAAAATAAAATAACATTACAATTTCCATGTATATGACAATGTAATCTCAGTTGTAAGCTTGAACAACAACAAAATCACGACATCATGTTTGCTCCAGCAAGTCCTACTGCCTCACTGGTGCAACTAGCTCAGCCCTGCTGTGGAGCACCGCCCCTCCTCTGCCGCCGAGGACGATGCCATTCTCGTTGCCCACCTCCTTCCACCGAGGACGACGCCCCTTCTCCGCCGCTATGGCAACTGTTGGGCCACCATTGTTCGCCTCTTCCCCGACCGAACGACAACGCTGTCAAGAACCGCTGGAACTCCACCCTCAAGCGACGCCACCACCAACAGTGGCGCCAAGTCAACGACAATCTGTTCTCCTCCTCCTCGCCGAAGTAAAATCGCCTTGGTGGGAATATAAATATGTCCTCCTCCTCGGCAGTTATGGAAGAATATATATTAAAATCCCTAAACTATAACCTAATTAGCTGCACGCTAGTTATCTCTGTTAGGTATTTTTAGTCTGATGTTATTTGGGATGTTGACCTAACATTTTGTGTTTTTGTGTTCTTCACAGGGATGTTGACTTAGCACCTGGCGTAACATAACAATGGCGTCCAGCTCAACAGACACGTGGAAGTTTGATGACTCAGTAGTGCTGAATAGACCCATGAAGACTGGAGGAAAGACCAAGTCAGACTAGGCAGTTGAGAGTCTCACGCCAAGTGGAGTTCTGTTCCACATTTCAAGGAGTCAACAACCCACTAAGTCAGTTCCACAATTCCAGGCAGATATGCGGAGTATAACAACTAACTGCGAGAATTGTGGAAGACATGGGCCAACAATTACTATGTTTATGGATCCAAGCCCATGAAGTCTGTCTATAAATACTAGATTCAAATTTTAGTTAGACGGAAGTGTTTTTGCAGATTAAGTTCGTAGTTTTCATTCTGTATGTTTCTTAGATCTTAAGAATATACATTTAGTGTTTTAGTAATAGTGTTGATGTTATTGTGTTGCAAGACATTGTAATAACACAACACTTGTTTTGATTATTCTTTTTGGCCGTAAGGCTTACGTGTAGGTTATTGATTTATATAACCTACGCAAAAATATCTTGTGTCTTCTACTTTAGCTTCCGCATATTATCACTTAGAGTAGGTTGATACACTTTCAATCTCTCTTAATTAAAAGTACTTGTTTACCCTTTTGATCCTAATTATGGAATATTTTAATACCATAAAATTTGAGAATTAAGGATAAAGTATTGCCGTTAGATTAGAAAAATGGAGGGTTGAGATCACTTCCTATTTTATACCAAAAAGTCACTTTGTATATGAACTATATCCTATATATATATATATATATACATACATATTTACAATTTTGATTGAAAAAATGTCCTTTTTACATAATATTCGTGTGGTTACGTATGTAGAATGCGTGTATTACATCGATTTTTACATGATATTACATGCACTCTTTCTTTCCTTTTCTCTTTAAATATATCTATCTTCATTAAAGATTTGCAGTAACACAATTAATGTTCATACAAACTTCCAAGATAAAGACTATATTTCTAGTACTCCAATTTCATAATATCATTGGCGGGATATTATGAAATTGGAGTACTGGAAATATAGTCTTTATCTTAGAAGTTTTTATGAAGATTAATTGTGTTACTGCAAATCTTTAATGAAGATAGAAATATTTAAAGAGAAAAGGAAAGAAAGAAGCGAATAAAATCTCTTATTGTATGATGGTTTGATATATCGTTAGGGTGAGAATTTGAGATCGGGACTTGGGACTTTCTCGGTCCCGTCTCGTGTCCCGAATTCTTCAGGACCGGGATTGAAGAAATTAAAATTTTTGGAACTCGGGACTCCCGAATTCGATCGGGACTCCAATTTTCTGAAATTAAATTTAAAATTCAGGACATTTGGTCCCGATCAGAAAATTTTGATCTCGTTCGAAATTTCGGGACCATTCGGGATTAATTGAGACAATTTTTTTCGAAACCAAGATCGGGACATGATACAATTTTCCAATTTTGGGACAAAAGAGTCATAGATTAAACAATGGACGATCCAAATTGGAAAAGAAGACATTCCTTTCATTAAGGATTTTGAGAATTCAAGAGAAGGTCACGGCTAGAAGAGCCGTTTATCATTTATGGTCCTTTTCCATCAAATGCAACTATATTTGATCTTTTATTTATAGTTAGATAGTTTATTTTCTTTGTTTTGTGAGTTGATGAATAATTAAGTATTCTAACTCATAAAAAATTTCAGAAAACATTTTTGGTTTTAGCAAATATATGACAGTTGGGAAAAATCCAACCAAGCGGTAAAAAATATACATATGAATTCAAATATCTCTTAAATGAAGTAGACGAGATTCCATGCAACATATTTCCTAAAATGTATCTGCTTTGCCGTAAATTCCATTCAGATTCGAAGTTGGATTCAAATTTTAACTTTTAAGGATAATTTCATCTATAAAATGCATGCCTATCTTGGATTAGACAAACACTCCTAGCTCTTCACAGAATATAACGAACACATCTTCAATGGCTTCACAAACTTCTTGGAAACTTCTAGTTGCAGCAATTGTGCTGCTGGGGATACACGCTTCTATAGTCGCAGCAAGAACAGTCCGATGCTTCGATGATCGAGAGGCATGAGAAGTGGATGATGGAGAATGGCCGTGTGTATGATGGTGAAGCCGAGAAGGCGGAGAGATTCAATATATTCAAGGAGAACGTGGAGTATATCGAGTCAGTTAATGAAGCAAATGCTCGCCCTTACAAGCTTGCGGTCAACAAATTTGCAGATTTAACGAATGAGGAATTTCGGGTGTCCAGAAATGGATATAAGACGGGATCTCATCCAACATCGTCTAGGGTTTCGACGTTTAGGTATGCAAGGAAGAAGGGAGCTGTTACTGCTGTCAAGGATCAAGGCCAATGTGGTAAGTAAAAATACTATATATAAATATTCAATATTCAAGCATCTTTTTAAGGTTACATTTACTTGTTACACCTCTATAACTATGAATAGGTAATTCATACATTCTATTGTCTAACCATGTGCCATCTCATGTTGCATTAATACGAGAATAACACGTATCATATCAATGGTTTAAGAATAATGTGTTTTCCATATACATTAAAAAAAGTGAGTATTTGTCACAAATTTTTTCATCACAAAAAGCTATTATTTTGTTACATAGGATCATATGTGAGAGAAAAAAAATTTGTTACACACTCGTCATATTACTAGGGTCTCACATATAGTATAATGCAGGGAAAATATGATTTCCTCGCATTAGATATGAATTTTATTGTTAATAACAAAATTGTCACCTTATCTTTGAGAATTAATGTGAGAATATATAATTTCCTCACATGATATGCAAATATAATAAAATTTATTTTCCCTACACAAATTTGTATACTAAACATTTTTGTAGTGATATATACGCAAAATCTTGAATTATAATCATGTCACGTGTAAATCTCATGTTAATGCAACACGAAATGTCACACAATTAGGCAATAGAGGATCTCATTCGCTCTCTTTAAAGGTATAACAAGGTGATGCAACTTAAATGTTTATGGGGGAGTTATGAGTTTCATTGTCTTATATAATGTAACAAAATTGCAGGATGTTGTTGGGCATTTTCGGCGGTGGCAGCCACAGAAGGAATCAATCAGATCACAATAGGGAAGTTCGTTTCGTTATCCGAACAACAACTTGTGGATTGTGACACTACTGAAGATCAAGGCTGCAATGGTGGCCTAATGGATGACGCATTTCAGTATATTATTAGCAACAAAGGTCTCACAACCGAATCCAACTACCCCTACCAAGGAGTGGATGGCACTTGCAACACGCAGAAGGAATCGTCCGATGCTGCTAAGATCACCGGATACGAGGATGTTCCGGCCAACAGTGAAGCTGCATTGCTCAAAGCAGTGGTTAATCAGCCAGTATCGGTTGCCATTGATGCAAGTGGATCGGACTTTCAGTTCTACTCGAGTGGTGTGTTCACCGGAGAGTGTGGGACGGAGCTAGACCACGGTGTGACTGCAGTAGGGTATGGAGTGACGAGTGATGGAACCAAGTATTGGCTCGTCAAAACTCGTGGGGAGCTAGCTGGGGAGACAATGGGTATATAATGATGGAGAGGGATATTAGTGCAGCAGAAGGTATCTGTGGCATTGCCATGGCAGCTTCTTATCCTACTGCAGTGAGGTGTTGAAAATCAGATATTGTTGTGATAATGTATATAGGGAAAAGAAGATGTAAACTGTAAATTGTCTTCATGTTAATTTCAAGAATTGTATGATGTAAAAATTACTATTATAAATATAATGAATGCTAATATTTGTTGTGAAGAGTCTTGATTACAAAAGTTATATACATAGGGTAGTTTGGTTTGATTGATAGGATTAGCACATTTAAATCTCTACATTTTTATCCATAATCCTCCGCCTCCTTGTGAATTTAATTCATTTTTATGTCTCTTAATCACTCAAATGTTTGATTATCTAATTACACCAAATTTCGCTTGATTATATAGTCAAGCATTTGAGTGATTAAGGGGCATAAAAAATGACTAAATTCATAAGGAGACAAAGGATTATGGATTGGAAGGTAGAAATTTAAAGGTGATAATCATATCTATCTTATCAATCCTATCGACAAACCAAACCACTCCATAGAGTTTAATGTTTATGGAGTACACTTTGTTTGATAAAATTGATTGATAAAAATAATTTAAGCTAATCTAGTACTCCCTCCGTCCCACCATTCTTGGCCCCTTTGACCAAAACTGTTAGTGCTTTTTGGTCAAAGGGACCAAGAATAGAGGGACAGAGGGAGTATTTATTTTCATGTATAAATGATGAATGTTTAATTGGATATAGAATCCTATTTAATAATAAAATAAAAATTAAATCACGAGACAATAAAATTGAAGAAAATAATTTCCTCACTCAATAGAATATTGGACTTATTCAACGTCTCATATTCAGTAAATTTTATTATTTATTAATATTTATTAAAATAAAATAATAATAAAATTAATCATAATTATTATTTATTTGAAAAAAAAATTTAAAAAAAAAATTATATACTAATCCTTTCAAAGGAAATTACCTCGTTTAACCAAAACTATAAGTATTTTATTAATTTTCAGAGATGTTAATTTTGAGTCACTCTAATGACCCCATGCGAACCAATTAAAACCGGCGGCCCCATTCAATAAAAATATTATAAAAAATGTGAGAATGAATGATTGAACCATTATTTAAAATAAATTAAAAGAAGGCAGCATTTGAAAGGTTATGGAAAGAAGTACAAATAAAACAATGCAGTAATACTTTCTTCCCATGATTGAGAAATTGGAGGGCTATACATGATTACAACATGATAAGTCGATTTATATAGACACAAGTCATAATCAAGGTACATGTTTGACTTCAAATCTTTTCTTTCTAATGGTAAATGCATAAAATTTAAAGACCGTGTCATTAAGGACTAACCCGAGACCTCTAGCTTCATACATTAACCTAGACCGCTATGCCTACTTGAATCTTATGTTTCTTATTTCTCAAAGGGAGCTTTCTATATATATATTAATTTTCCAATAACCTTAAACATAAATTAATAAATATTAGTGAAACATAACAAACATGCAATTTTCTTGATTCGTCGCCAATCTACCAAGTTTATCTCCTAAAGCGAATGCATGCCAACCAATGGTTCATCAATCTCATCTCACTAAGAGTTGACCAAAATATGAATCATGAATTTTGATAGTATAGTATGCAGATCAAGGCTGATGGAGACAAATAAAGAATATATTAGGCAGTAGTTAATGAACATATTATTCAAAGATTGGCATCAAGTTTGACCTGCACTTCATTGAAGCATTTACTCGAACAACTTGAATGCAACAGTCGTGTACTAATGCTAGTTATCTTTCAAATAAACAGATTATTCAACACTCACTGTTCACGTCGACTTGAAGCCTGGTAGTGTTAGTAGATTTGGTCCATTAATTATTTGTTCTTCATGTTAGCAAAGGAGAAATCTATGCACATCGACATCGATCTCATCTCACTGAGAGTTGACCAAAATATAAAAATTATATATTCTCAAGAATTTCCATAGTACAAATTATTCAAATATTGGCATTGCAGTCATCATTTTGGGACCTGCACTTCATTGAAGCAATTTCTGAAAAATATCAGATGCAACAATTTTGTACTAATTCATTGAAGCAATTTCTCAAACAGATCGAATACAACATTTTTGTACTAAAGAAATCTTTCCTTATGCTAAACCAAATAGTTGAAATTAGTAAATCATTCACCCACTCACCTTTAAAGAGGTAAATACATACAAATTTTGTAAAATCAATTTCTTACGTTACCTATGATCGGAGTATTGATCCATTCCCTTTTGCAGGTAGTCAACGTAAAGAGGCGGCGATATGGTAATTTTTATTTTTATTTTGTTTACATTTAAAATATTTGTTTAAAAGAACACAATAATTTATTTTCTGAGTTTATATGTCGAATTTTTTATGATACTAATTTTCAACAGAACGGAAGAAGTATTTATATATACGAATAAATAATTGTCTTATATTTTTTGAGAAAATAAACAAATGTGTATAAAGCTACCTTTGGGGAAGTTAGAACATATAATTGAAAGTTATATGCTCGATTGGGTTTTATAAAATAGGATAAAGGATGTAGTTGTTGCAATTAGGTATTCAAATCATGAAATTTGAAATGTGAAGTGAAGTCAACACAGGGAAGATATCAAATAAAAATGGTTATATATGAGTTAACTAAAAATAAATCTGATTGTTGAATTGTTTATATCAATGGTACAAATTAAAAGATAATTTTGGTATGTATGTTATTTAAAATATTTGATCTCTAAAAACATGGAATTTTTTATTCTTTCTGACTAAGGTTTATTGGTTATGGTATAATTTAATTATATCCATTGGATGAAAAATATGGATGGTTCACATTTATTTTTAATTAACACAAGCAGATCTATTTTCATTTAACCATCCAATTTATATACATATATGGGTTATTATGAGAACTAATCCACACGTGAGAACTAAGAACTCGTCTCAATCATTCATCTAATTAAATTGAATGGTTGATATTTAATGGAGGTTACATTATATTTTTAAGAAAAGAACATATTTTGGAAGGTTGCTCCATCGCATTTTCATATGGAATTAATTGTTGTTCAATTAATGTAAAATTTAATTAGTGTATACCCTAATTAAGTTTCTTATTAATTTTCAATTTCAATTATTTCATCTATTCACTTGTGCTAAATAGTAAATACCAATTAGTTTATATGCGAAAAAAGCACCATTAGACAAATAAAAAAGCATGATTAAAAATTAAATCAACATGATACACTCAATTTGTAAATCAATATTATAAAAGTATGAGAGAGAAATAAATAAGCATGTTATATAAATAAAAAAGCATGTTATATAAATAAAAAAAGCATGTTCCTACAACAATATTAAAAGCAAGGACAACAAATAATAGTTTAATAAATAAAAGCATGAATATGTATATAAAAGGTATGTATTTATTAATAAAAAGCATATTTATTTACTATACAAGATTAAAATATTTTTTAAAGCAATATAAAAAAAATATCATTAAGATAAAAAGTATGATTATATAAGTGTAGAAGCACAATTTTTATTAAATTAAGCTACAAATTTGCATCATATCAACCACACTATTTATATTATTAATAAATACAAAAAAATAAAACATTATATCCATACATTTATAGAATATATAGGTAAATTATTTTTGAATTAAATATAAAATGAGAATATTGTATGTAGACGTTACTGTTGTAATTTCTCTTCTATTTCACCAATTAAATTGAGCATATATGAAGAAATGATAAAAGTATAGGAGAGATAGAAAGAAATTATAGAGACGGCACAAGATAAAAGAAACGGTAGGGTCAGTAAACCCTAAATTTTTATTTCCATATATGTAGAACTGGTCTATTTATAAAGGATATACATAAATAATAAATAAATAACTATTCTAAAACAGTGATGTCCATAAAAGAATATTATTTATAACACTCTCCTTTCGACATTATTATGTGAAAAACCTCGCTGAAAAAACCTATGGGATAAAACCAGTCGAGGAAAAGAGTATATGTCATACACATATATATTTTTATTATTTGTTGCCTCATTTAAAACCTTCACCAAGAAAACTCAATGGGAAAAAAACTTGGTAAGGAAAAAAGAGTACAACATTTACTCTTCAAGGCATAATGTAGACATTGAGGACTAATTTTTGAAATTATTTCTGAATATTCGCTTCCCCTGTAGATAATAATGTTCCAAGTCTACGCATACCAATATGATAAACATATTTTTCAAAGGTTGACGTAGGTAGAGATTTTGTAAATAAATCTGCAATATTGTCACTAGAGCGAATCTTATGTATTGCAATTTCGCCGCTCTTCTGGAGTTCGTGTGGATAAAAGAACTTAGGTAATATGTGTTTCCTTAAATTTCTTTTAACATATTCACTATTCATTTGTGCAATACAAGCTGCATTGTTCTCATATAAGACAGGGGAACATTATCATTCATTGGAATATCACAAGATTCACGAATGTATTGTATCAATAATCTTAACCATACACATTCTTTTGTGGATTCATGTAAAGCGATAATCTTTGAGTGGTTTGATGATGTAGTGACTAGAGTCTGTTTAACAGACCTCCATGAGATAGCATACCAACACAGATAAAAACATAACCAGTCTGAGATTTGGCGTTGTGGGGATCAGATAAGTAACCAGCATCCGAATAGCCAGCCAATGTCATATCTTAATTTCTTTGATAAAACAAACCAAGATCTTTAGTGCCTTGAAGATAACGAAGAATGTGTTTAACACCATTCGAATGTCTCCAAGTGGGAGAAACACTGAATTTTGCAAGTAAATTTACTGCAAATGCAATGTTAGGTCTTGTGCAATTTGCGAGATAAAGAAGTGCTCCAATGGCACTCAAGTAAGGAACTTTCGGTCCCAAAATTTCTTTATCATCTTCTTTAGGTCTAAACGGGTCCTTATTCACTTCTAGTGATCGGACAACCATTGACGTGCTGAGTGGATGTGATCTATCCATATAAAATCTTTCTAGAACCTTCTTCACATTAGTTGACTGGTGTACAAAAATTCCTTCTGAGATTTTTAGAATTTTTGTAGAATAGTTCACACATCTTTAATTAGGGTATATTATCCGTTTAATATAGTTTACTTATTTTTTATTTTTTTATTATTATTATTATCAAATGCATCAAGTTAGTTTAGAGACTGCATCACAATTTAAAGCATAAGATTGTGTTAAAAAATGCATCAAATTAGTATATAAAATGCATCATTTTAATTTAAAGTCCATATATTATGCATCATCTTATACTATGTGATGCATACACTGAGTTTATTCTTGAATTATGATTTATTTTCAAGTCGGGATTTATTATTGTATGTAATAATTATTGTTTATTGTTTATTATTTTGCAACCACCTTAACTATTATGCTTTGACCTTAACTTTATTTGCATACAATTTGTTGCATTATGTATTCAATTAATTCGTTTACCCATATTGCAGCACATGAACTTTTTTTTATTTAATCATATCAACTTATTTGATTCTATTTTTTTTTTGTTGTTAACTTTTAACACTGAATTTGTAATTGATATAGTTAGATATGCATATATATATATATATATATAAAATAAGGAGTATTTATCTAAGTTGGATTAATTGAACGAGACCCAAAATTGCAGGATATCGCACGACACATATCATCTATAAAGTGTAGGAATCGTGCCTTAAAAAATAAATATATATTTGTTGTGGTCAATGAAGTTTGACTAAGTTTTAAGTGACGAAACATTTAATTCTAAGGAAATTAAATGACGTAAGATCGATCTACGTTCCGAGTAGATGATCGTAGTATATTTATTTTCTCTAAACCGATTCCCGGTGAGTGAGAAATAAAGGTTTAAAGTTAGTCACTTGAAGCATGGAGTTATGTGTTTTGGGAACTAAGAGTGAAGAGAAACTCCTATCCCACTGTAATGTCCCGCTATTCTACTAGTAGTTATTATGTAGTAAAAATCGGAATAAAAAAATTTCGTTATAAAAGTTTAAAATATCGATTGGCTATTTGATATTAATAACTATTATTCGTGCACATCGTATTATTATAGCAATGATAGATATTATGCGCGCTCATTTAAATATTGAGGTTATTCAAAAGACGGAATTAAATAATTCTTGTGTTACATAATTGGTTTCTAGTTCGATATTATAATTAAAAGCTATTACAATTTAAGACTAAAGCTTTAAGGATATTGATACCTTAATGAGATATTAATTATTTATCTAGAAAATGTATAACAAGATAGTAGCATATTTATATACTATAGAAATGTATATTACCTAACCTTGAGATAGTGATAATGCATAGAAAAGAATTATAGAATTAAACATATTAGATGGATGATTAAGAGTTAATTAAAATCGTTGCAAAGAGAGATTAATGCTTAAGGAACTAATTTTGATAATGTGATATCTTAGTAATTATATAAAGAACATACTAAGTACTAACTAATGCAGTACAGTCAGTACAGTGTTGTATTAGGCAACATAGATATATATAGTGTCATTCATTTACATAAGCTAACTATATATATATACATAGCAGATAAAAATAATACAGATTGTTAAAGGTGAAACTATCGTATATATATTATAATGGCAAAGTCTACAATTTAGTGAATAAAATAGGTATGCAGACCTATATACATACTTGATAAGGTATGGTAAGTAAAGAAGACAAATCTGCCCAATTATAGATTGTATTCACACCTAAAAGAAATATAAGCAAGCTGAAAATAAAACCTTGCACACTCTAGGACTATATATATAAATATATATATATTTACATCAAGCATTTATGTTGAAAGCATGAATTGAAAGAGTTGATGGGGAGAGTGTCTCGATGGAAGACTGCAGCACTCTTCCTACTCCTCACATCTCACTGCATCCGCAAGAAAAAGGAGTAACATTAATGGCTAGTAGCTGCCCAAATCAGACCTGCAGTGCTATATTACTAAAAATAGAAGGAAGAAAGACTTTGTGGTTCTAGCACTCAAGTACTCCAAAGAAACTAACCCATAACAGCCTACGCACCCTTATATTATATACTTAGACCTGGCCACCAAAACTGCACTTCTATACTTAACAAATTAGTTCCACTCCACATAGAGAAATTTCAGAAGTACTCTGCCCAGTTCACTCCATCAAGAAGCATCCGAATCATTCCATCCCTAAGGTGTAAGGTATACCATTCATACATTAAGCTTTACTTTTAGAACTTAGTCCAAAACGTTTTCCTACTTCTAAACTAGTTTCAGAAACTATAAAACTGAATTTAGAGTACTTATATACTCTGTTTTTCTTAACCACCTTGTTGGAACTAAGACATGTTTGAAAACAATAAACATAACACTCCGTATGATAGTATTCCAAACCTTTTAAGTGTTCTTAGTTAATAACAAACTGAACACTTAAGATACAAATGTGTTGGATGTTTTGAACATAGAAGACCCACCAAAACTTTAGAAACTTAGGATATATATGTATATATCACACTTCTTTTGAGAACTTAGAAAGGATGCAAAATACCACAGAAAATGCACAAAGTCCAGATTACTAAACAGAAATAGACTTAGGATAAATACAAAGCATTAAGATATAAGAACATAGACACACATTTCAGAAGTTAGAACATATGCAAATTCTGATTTTTCAACACATAGATGTACCTGTATATGTGTGTGAGTGTACACGTTCTATTCCTTAGTTCTATTCTTAACATTTAGTTCAAGATATACTGCATTTTTAACTGTGTTCCAGAAACCATAGATAACTAAACATAGATTCTATTCTCCACAGAACTTTAAGAACTCAGAAAGTAAAATTTATAAGCTTTTAAATGTTTAAGTTCAGGATTAGTAGGCTTAGAACTTGGAAGACTGAGAAGCCTGTGTAGATTCCAAATAGCTCAGAAATCAAGCCACAGAAAACAGAACTTAGACACACAATTCCAGATTTCACAACCTAGGTATAAACATATACATATACCTGTACAGAAACTGAAACTTTAACATATAGAGATACTCTCATATTTAAAAACAGAAACCTTCAAAACCTTCAGATTTCATAACACATATGTATATATATAGGTATCCAGAATTAGAACAAAACATATAGACATACATATTTATACTATTTTCATACCCCAGATCATAAGCCAATTCAGAAATAATAATATGATGGCATTCAAGAAGATAACTTTAAGAGAACATTTCACTTTAAGTATAAGTTAGAACAATGCAGAAACCAACCCACATAAACCAAGAATAGAAATGACAACTATGTTATCAAGCTTCAGAAATGAAGTACAAGAACAACCTAAATTCAGATTTAAGCCAACTTTCAAAACCCCAAACCCCAAAACTGAAATTCATTTAGTCCTCAACCAAATGGCAACAAAATTTGAACATGCAGATTCAAACACCTTACCCACCGAACCAAAGCAGATAATATTACCAATTGAACCACACCATTGAAGCCCAGAAACCTGGTTCAGTCCTTCTCCACCTAATCCTCATTGTCCTCGGCCAAAAAAAACAGAAAATAAAACTTAGAACGAATCAGATTTTAAACACTCAACTGAACTTAAGTTTCTTCCATTTTCACAACTCAAAATTTAGAAAGCAAAGTAAGATTCAGACTCAGAAAAGAACTAAGGTTTGGCCAAATGTTAACACAAAATTTAAAAGAGGATTTGAGCATGCAGAAAACGGATAATTGAAATTTAGACACAGAATTTCCAGATTCTTGAAACCCAAATTCGAAATAGAACTTTGAGAATTTCTAGAATCAACATTTAGAAGGAAACTTTAACATGCAGTAAGAGAGTATTAAAATCGATTAAAAATCTGAAACAAAAACTAAGAAAACAGAAAGAGGTAGGAGATTACCTGTGAAAAGCCAAGGACTGCAGAGCGCCGACGAGTTCCTCACCGAGAAATTCCCCTTGCTGAGAGTCGAAGAACAGAGAGCCTTAGGAGAAATTGTAAAATCTTAGGAAAACAATTAGAATCTAAACATGCAGATATAATTCTGAAATTAGAACATGCAGGAACAGAAATGGAATAAGGGGGAGTTAGGGATTTACGAAACTAGGAATTCAGAAAGAGATGTAGGAAGAAAGGGGAGGGAGGATTTTACCTTAGAGGAGAAGATCCCCGGCGATTGCTTCCTCCGGCAAACCTTGCGCCGTGCATAGCAGACAAGAAGGGAGAGGAGGCTCCAGCGAGAGAGAAAGAAACAGAGAGACAGCGGCGCTGGCGTCGGCGGTGAAGTGAGGAGAAAACGGGAAAGAGAAACAGAGGCAGAGAGAGGCGAGAGGGGTGAGGGAGAGCAAGTGTTATGTCTAGGGTTAGGGTTGGATAAGTTTTAGGGATAAAATTTGGGCCGGGTCTGGTTAAAATTGAACGGGCCGGGTCGAAGTCATCTAATGGGCCGGGAATTAACTAATCAGTTGGGCTGAAGTAAAATAAATGGGCCGAATTAATATTAAAACGAATGGGCCGAGTTTAAATTACCTAACGGGCCGGGATTTAATTATTTGGGTCAAGTCTAGAATTCCTAATGGACTAAGTAATTAAATTAGATTAGGTCAACACAATTATCTATGTTGGGTTAAATAATTAAAAGGAAGAATTAGTATTGTTAATTAAATCTTAATAAAATTATTAAGGATTTAAGAAATCAAAGAATGATTTAAAAACCTACGAAAATAGTTATAGAATTTTGTTAGTACTCGAATATTAGTCGAGTGAAAGATTAAAATAATTAATGAAATAATAGAATATTATTTCATTTTAATTAGATAAAATAGATTTTATATACTCACAATGAGTATCTTCTTCATAATTACGATTAAGGTTTCGCGAAGGGAATCACTAGACGATAAAGATTTAGATCCTATTAAGCGAGAAAGCGATCCAGGTAGGCTTTCTTATACAACTAAAATTATGTGTGTTGTATCAATTATCATTTCGTTTCAAAAAGATTTTGAACTAAGATTATGTGAAGTATTGTCTTGCCAAAAATATTTATATTTTTGTATGATACATATCTGCTTGAACAATTATAATCGAATTCGGGTCTTTGAGAATCGTATTTTCCTCGGACTAGTGTACACAGCAACCGTGAGTCATCTGAGCGGGTTGGCCGGTCAAGTGTTGTGGAAGGCGGCCACCTTCCCGACACACAGATATACAGATATGATTGATTACTCCAGAACTTAGATTGCGCAATCGAATTTTAAGAATCACAAAAGAATTTAGTGAACATAGGTTCTTTAGAGACAAAATCCCTATGTTTCACTTACAATGGCATGACAATTATATTTGTACGAATGCGATTTCGGCATGTGTCTACTGAGTACTTTTGTACTCAGCCCTGCATGTATTTATAAATGTGCAGGTTGAGCTGTGATGTCAAGGAGGAGTGCTCAGCGATGGTTTTTTCGAACTCAATTAGCGTTAACTCTTGGGGGTTTGCATGTCCTCATACATGTAAACTTAGAAATTGATCCAATTTCCGCTGCAAACACTCTTTTCAGTATTTAGTACTTTCAGATGTTATAATCAACAACCTACGTATTCTGGGTATCGGTCATTTAGTACCAAACTTCGTGTATGAACCACTTATTATCGAAGCACTTATATATATTCACCTTCAAGTCATTATCCATTTTCTTATTCATTCTATATTTTATTCCTGAGTCACGGTTATACCCATCGTCACTACAGTTAGTGAAGGTGGGTCGTGACACCCACATTGGTTATAAAACCAACTTTCATCTTGTATATAAGGAGGTTAAGAACCTTATGGTTTGACAAAAGTTGGGTCAAAGACCAGATGGGCTGAGCTGGCACGCGCCAGCCCGCTATACTTGGGCTTATTTTTGCTGGCGGTTTGTCCCGGACCATCTGTGTCATGATCTGGTCCAGGGAGTGATCTGGCCCATGATCTGGTCCATGATCTGGCCTAGTGATCTGGTCTTGATCTGGCCCAGTGATCTGGTCCATGATCTGGCCCATGATCTGGCCCAGTGATCTGGCCCATGATCTGGTGGCCTGGTCTGTGCCAGACAGCCTGTCCCAGACAGCCTGCGCCACGACCTGCCCAACGATCTGTCCCGATCGATCTGTCCCTGGACATGTTTTGCTATGATATCAATCTCATTGAGTTGATCTTGTGATCAACCTGTTGAGATCAATCTTGTGATCGATCTGTGATGAATGTGGACATATGTATGTCCAAATTAGGTGGTTTAATTATAATTAATTACCACTAATTTGTGTAACTCCTGTAACGTTCATTGACTTGATTTGAATCAATTGTCATGAATGGACTTTAATTGTAATTAATTCATATAACTTATCTTGAGTGGGTGTGACCTATATAGATAGGTGTTTTTCTCATTCTTGAGACATACACAACATATCATACACGCATAAAACTCTCAAACAAGCATCTTGCTGCATTCATCTTCTTCAAGCATTTAGAAGAAGTTTTGTCCTCAACCATTTTCCAGTTCGTCAGAGCTCGTTGGTTCGCGGTGCTGCCACCTCTGAGACGATAGCCGTTTTATCTTTGGAGACATCTACGCCTAACCGAGAGCACTACCGGGGCGTAATATTGTCTTGCGGAAAGAGGATCTTTCCTCGACTCGGCTACAACATATTTCCAGATTTATTCTATTTTATTATATTCCTTAATAGAATAGATTTTGCAATAGCTACTGTAATCTTCATTCTTTATTATTCCCAGAATTTTATTTCTTTTTTCCTTCCCAAATATTCCAATTCTTACCAACATAAAGTAGGCTTAGAATGAATTGGGCTTTCGTTATACATTCACACCCAACCTACTCGATACTATTAATTAAGTAGGTGGTTGAATTGGGTTTTCCTATATGCAGGGGTTCAATTGGTAGCCGATTTTTGTGAATAATCAGTACATAATCGATACTAGAAAAAGAACTAATCAACGGCTACCGATTTTCTTATAAATAAGTCAATAATCGATTTTCACACTTTGAGAATTAACAGAATTCGGGTAATTGGTACCGGACCAATTATTGATTTATTATATTAACTATTAAAAGTAAAATATTTTATATTTATTAAAAAATAAAATATTATTGTGTTAAATTTAAATATCATTATATTAAATTATTATTAGAAAAATACTTGTGTCGGTTTAATTGATATATTAAGAACATAAAAAAAATTAATCGATTATGTCGGTTAACCAGTACCGAAATAGCCGAAAACTGGTTAACAGATAAAATTGGCAAGTCAAAAGTCCGGTACCGCGAAAGAGCACATTTCCGATTACATGTATGCACTCTACCTTTAATTAGGACTGTAAATGAACAGAGCTATTCGCAAGCTACTCGAGGATCGGCTCGAGAAAAGCTCGTCTAGAGCTCAGCTCGTTAGTAAACGAGTTGAGTTTGAGCACAAATTTAAGCTCGATAATTTTATCGAGTCAAGTTCGAGCAAGACATGCTCAACTCATTATGTTTGTGAATATGTTTGAGCTCGTTTGTTCACGAGCAGATTACTCGAGCAAGCTCGCGAGCACTTAATCGAGCCATCAATCGAGTACTTAATCGAACTGAATGCATAAAAAGTTATAGTAAAAGTGGGGATTTGAACCATTGACCTTTAAGTAAAAATAAATGAAATTACTTATTTACTACCATCAAACTAATAACATAACTTATTATATTTTCATATAATAATATTATACATATAATTCGCATCAAAAAAATAATATCACATATAAAATAATTTAAATATACATTAAAATAAAAAATTAATATATATAAAAATGTATGTATAACATAGTACATAACCTATATATATAATATGTACGAGCGATGATGGATTGCATTTGCTAATTTAGAAAATATAAACGAACTCGAGGCGAGCCCTCAAAAATAGATTATCTTGAGCATAATTTAATATTTTTGAGCTTTGCACGAGGGAGCTCGAGCTTCAGCTCTGTTTAGTATATTTTTGTTACGTGTTTAGTTGTCGTTGTGTCGTGTTTTATGTTTAATTCGTTCTTTTTGGTGTCTTTTATTGTTCGTTTTTACGCCGGTCGTGTATTTTCATGTTTTGGATGTACGATGAGGAAACGAGGAAATTATGGAGCTAGAGTCGCGTCTTGTGTGTCGCTGTCACATCCCCATTTCACTTCTCTAAGTAAAATCGAGGGAAACGT
>JAPKLX010000895.1:5619-36011 GCA_026898415.1 Leonotis leonurus
CAGCAAGTTAACTTCAACAGAAAGTTAAACCAGAGAGTCTCAAACAGAAAGTTGAAGTATATCAATTTTCACAGAAAGTTGAACCAGAAAGCTGTTCAAACCAGAAAGGTGTTCAACCAGAAAGGTGTTCAACCAGAAAGGTGTTCAACCAGAATGGTGTTCAACCAGAATGGTGTTAAAACAGAAAGGGTCAACCAGAAAGTTAACTTTGACAGAGAGTTGAAGCAGAAAGTCTCAACCAGCAAGTTAACTTTAACAGAAAGTTGAAACAGAAAGTTGTTCAAACCAGAAAGAGTTGAACCAACCAGACAGAAGTGGCAACAGATCGATAGAGCTATCTAAACCAGCAGATGACATTTGCCACGTCAGTATTAAAGCCCATCCATTGAGAATTGGAAGGAGAATCACTGATTGACATGAAGAAGGAAAGAAATCACTATCGATCTGCTTTCCATACGTAGAAGATTCAGTCAACAACTCTACAAGGAAAGAAGAGATATGGTGAATATCATTGATTGGCAATCAAGCATCAATCTCACGCCAATCAACAACGGCTAGAATTCTAAATTCAAAGCCTATATAGTTGAAGATAAAATCTGGAAAAGTTGACAGAACACCCGTGAGCTATACTGCTATTATCCTTCAAGTTTTCTGCATTCCAGACTTAGAGCTTCAACATCTTGTGATTCTACATCACACCAACCACCTCGATTCAAGTCTGTCTTGTTGAGAGAAAGAAGATCACCCTGCTAGCTAGTAGTTTTCTAGTGGTAACGTAGAGGTAATCTGTTGTAAAGGGACACGACCCTTATTTCGTGCATAAGTATCACTCTAGTTGTGATTGGTACTTGTGACTCGTTCTCCACGAGTATAAAGAAGCAGAGTATCCTAGTAGTGGATATCTAATCTGGTTTGGATTAGACCGTGGACGTAGGGGGTTTCCCGAACCACGTTAAAACAACTGTGTTCTTTACATTCTGCATCTTTATATTTCAGTTGTTTATTATTCTAACCAGCACAATCATACAATCTGCATTTGATTTAATCAATCTATTAAATACCTGATTAAGTCTTTAAAGGTTTTCATTAAAAGAGCAACCAACTCAACCCACCATATTCCGCACACGCAACACTTACTGAACTTCAAGATCACTCTTGATCTGCTTTTAAGTGTTATTCACGAGAGTATTATCTGGACAGATTGATATCGATCTGGTGATCGATCTGGTCTGTCACCTCTGGCAATCTCACAGCGAGAAAGCTTAAGCTCTCTATCTAAACTGTCAAGTAAAACTGAAAAGTTAGTATTTGGTGTATTCCCTCCCCCATACACCAAACCTTGCTCTTTCGGGACCAACACAGTCTGTCGTCCGCATTAAAAAAATAAAAAAAATAAATTAGACCTAACGACGGACTGGTCCGTCGTCCAGTCCGTCGTTAAGTTTGGCGCCATCATACGCGCCAAAAAACGATCGCCAGTCCGTCGTCAGTCCGTCGTTAACCAAAATCTTTGCAGTCCGTCGCCAGTCCGTCGCCAGTGGACGACGGAAATCAAATCCGTCGTCCATTCCGTCGCCAGATTGAGGTTTTTTTGTAGTGCTAGTAATCATAGATGATTACTCAAGATTCACTTGGGTCATCTTTCTGTTAAAGAAGAAAGAAACCCTAGACAAGCTCCCTGACTTCCTACACAAGATCACAAAACAGAAAGAGATGAGTATAACCTCTATCAGAACAGATCGAGGGACAGAATTTCTAAATCAAAAGATAGAAGCATACTGCAACAAGATGGGGATAACTCATCAAACATCTGCTGCTCGAACTCCTCAACAGAATGGAGTTGTTGAGAGGAGAAACAGATCACTCAAGGAAGCAGCACGTACAATGCTAAATGCTACAAATCTACCCAAGAAATTCTGGGCAGAAGCAATCTACACAGCCTGTTATACTCAAAACAGATCATCCATCACACTCAGACATGGAAAGACACCATACGAGATTTGGAACAACAGAAAGCCTAAGATCTCTTACCTCAGAACTTTTGGTTGTTTGTGTTACATACACAATAATGGGAAATCACAGTTGAAGACTTTTGATAGCAAAACTGACCCTGGAATATTCTTAGGATAATCTGATGTTAGTAAAGCTTATCGAGTCTACAATAAGAACTCTCATATTGTGGAGGTAACACCTCATGTTGTCTTTGATGAGTCTATTATTGAGTACAGGTCATTAGATAAAAGACAAACAGAAAAACAGATGACTACAAGAAGGATGAATGAAATACTTCTTGAAGACATTCTAATCTGGAATTCTAAGAGAATTGATGAAGAAATTGACATTCCACCTGCTGCTGAGGAAATCATACAGCAAGGGGGAACAATTCAACTCAATCTGGATGAGGACAGATTGCCAACAGAAAGCAATGAAACAGTCATTGCAGATAATGAGCAAGCTGGAAATCAAAATCCAGAAGCAGAACTAGATGAGAATCCATTCCAAGCCTCATCAACAGCACACCCTGAATTTGAAGAACCAACAGATCAACCTGATCTTGAGATATCTGATGAAGAGATGACCAGGAGAAGGAGATGGATACAAGATCATCCACCAGAACAGATCGTTGGAAACCCATCAGATCGTGTGAAGACCAGAAGAATGCATGGAGAAAGTGCATTGTTAAGCTGTTATCTCTCTCGCATAGAGCCATCTGATGCTTATGAAGCACTTCAAGATGCAGACTGGATAACAGCAATGCAAGAAGAACTCAATGAGTTCAAAAGGAATGAAGTCTGGTATCTCGTGGACAGACCTAAACACCAAGGCGTGATTAGTGTAAAATGGGTGTTCAAAAATAAACGAGATGAAAATGGTGAAGTAGTCAGGAACAAGGCCAGATTGGTAGCTAAAGGCTATAATCAACAAGAAGGCATTGATTTTGATGAAACTTTCGCACCAGTAGCCAGATTAGAAGCTATAAAGTTGTTTTTAGCATATGCTGCTTATAAACGATTCAAGGTATACCAGATGGATGTCAAAAGTGCCTTCCTTAATGGCATCCTTGAAGAAGAAGTATACGTGGAACAGCCACCTGGATTTGAAGAGGCAGATCTAGATAAGAAAGTATACAGACTGGCTAAGGTAGTCTATGGTCTAAAACAAGCCCCTAGAGCTTGGTATGAGACCTTATCAACCTTCCTACTAGAATCTGGATTCAGAAGAGGATCTGTTGACAAAACTTTGTTTATCATCAAAGTCAAAGAAAACATTCTCTGAGTCCAGATCTATGTAGATGATATTATTTTTGGATCTCAATCTACCTATCTGTGTGACAAATTTGCAGAACTTATGAAAAATAAGTACCAAATGTCCATGATGGGAGAAATGAGTTTCTTTTTAGGTTTGTAGGTCAAGCAGCTACCAGATGGCATCTTTATTAATCAAACAAAATACATCAACGATCTGCTGACCAAGTTTGGATTAAAAGACAGTAATCCAGTGAAAATCCCAATGCAGACCAATGGGAAAATCGATCCAGATCCAGAGGGAAAACCAGCTAACATTACACAATACAGAGGGATCATAGGATCATTACTCTACCTAACTGCCAGTCGACCTGACATCACATTTGCAGTAGGTGTATGTGCAAGATATCAAGCAAATCCCAAAGAGTCTCACATGGAAGCAGCTAAAAAGATACTAAGATATCTTAAGGGAACATCTCATGTAGGATTATGGTATCCATGTGAAGACAATTTTGAGCTAACTGGATATACTGACTCAGATTACGCTGGATGTAAACTGGACAGAAAGTCAACATCTGGTACATGTCAGTTTCTAGGAAATAAACTAATTTCTTGGTTCTCAAAGAAACAGACATCAGTTGCCACCTCAACCACAGAGGCAGAATATATGGCAGCTGGAAGTTGTTGTGCACAAATACTGTGGTTAAGACAACAGCTTAAAGATTATGAGATTGATGTAAAGGAAATACCAATTTTCTGTGACAGCTCAAGTGCTATAGCAATCACACAAAATCCTGTTTTGCATACCAGATGCAAACATGTGGACGTAAGACATCACTTTATAAGAGACCATGTTGAAAGAAAACATGTGCATATTGATAAAATACATACTGAAGTTCAGAGAGCTGATATCCTTACCAAGGCATTACCAGAAGAAAGATTTAAGATGCTTTGTGGTAAACTTGGATTATTAAATCTAGAAGAAAGAACCAGATTGATCTAAACCAGATCAAGTTAAATGTTCCAAAATGGAATCAATACCAGATTGACTTGGTTCAGATCGATAAAATCAAGATCACATAAAATTCCAACAGGGAATTAACACCAGATCACTGAGAGCATATCAAATGATCAACCAGATTAATCTAATTCCAACTGGGAATTATACATACATTGATGAAAATGGCAAAAGCAGATTGATTCTCTTAACATCAGCTCGTTAAAAGAGAGATCGACATACACCAGATCACTTAATGCCACGTGGATATTAAAATAATATTAATTATCCCATTACTTGGTTAAGGGGGAAAGTCAACTAAATACGGCGACAAAATCATATCATATATCTAATTTCTGACACTTGATATCAAATCTTTTATTTTTGTGATGATTGATACTATGTTAGGGAACTGTGACGAAAAGGATATTTACCAAACCAAGAAAAGGGAAGCTTTCCAACCACGCGCCATCCCTTAAACCCACGATCAAAGGCGCGTACATCATACGATAAATAGAGGCGGTTACAATCAGTAACCCTAGAACATGGAAAGGCGGGAAAAGCTGTAAAAGGGAAGTTTACTAATTCTTTATTACCTTATCTATCTCTATTCTCTTATATAAAATTGATAAGTCGTTTCATATATCACTTACACTTATATTTCTCGAAACACTTAGCAAATTTCCCTCTTCCAAAATTGTCTCTACCCACGAAAATCACTCTTTTCTTTGCAAAAATGGCACCCAAATCTTCTGTTTTTCTTGACCAAGCGAACTTTCTGAAACCATATCTGCATCAAGACCTTTTCGCCACTCTTGATACCTTCGGGTTTCACAAATTAGAAAAGGCATTTGACCTTGTTCGCCAATGCAAATGTTCACTATTTTATGGTTTTGTTGTGATTTGTCCTATGTTATTTCTCAATCATGCGTTTTGAACTGTATTCTTTTCTCATCTGCATATACGAATGGTTATGGTTACTGTGATATAAACTGCTAGACTTCATAAACTGTTTTGGGCACTTATACTTCACTGATGGAAGGATAGTGCTCACATATGCTCTATTATGCTTCTTGTAGGTTTTCACAACATTATTACTTCACACCCCGTTCATTTCCTACCCAAGGATGTTGCTGCCTTCTACCTCTCATAGCAGGGAGAGAGGGGTGGAGATGAGGCAACCATCAGGGTTAGTAAGGGGAATACTGTCAGCAACACTCCTTACAACGTCATCAATATCATCAACGATGTTTATCAATTGAAGGATGAAGGTCTTGACCTTGGGGAAATCACTGCAGAACAGCTGCAAGAAGCTATGGAGATAGTGATGATTATACCCATCCAATACACAAACAGGATGTTTGTCCGTGCACTTCTCGCTCCAGAATTCAGAATTCTGTTTGAATTCGTACAGCGAATCTTTCTCAACCACAATGGATCTTACGATCAGGTCACTCCTGAGAAGTTCAGGATCCTAGCAGCAGTAGTCCTCAACCTGCCTGTGAACTGGAGCAGGATTTTATTTGATCTCTTGGCCAAGGAAGCCAAGATGATCCTGTTCGTGAAAGGAGGATCCCCAGGCATTGAAGTAAAGCGCAGCAGCTTGAGACACTCAACGAAAATAAGCTTCATGCTGGAAACATTCTTCCCTCATCACCAATGGGACACAACTGTTGAATTCAACACCAGGCAGCATTTGCCCAAGGACCAGCATCAGATAGAAATGTCGATGGGCATTTCAGCCAATCTGATTGCACGGGTGAAGGATTCAGTGGTGTTTAGTGCACTGATGGAAATGGGAAGCTCGAATCCCATTTGGATTCCCCCAACTGGTCAAGCAGATCACCCAACAAAATCCAAGATCACAAAAGAAAAGCCAATCGAGAGGACACCCACGAAGAGGACCACCAGACGATCAACCTCGCTTGACACAGATACATCAACAGCAGCTCAACCTCCTAAGCCAAAGCGCAGACGACTTCAGAAGATGAGTGATGAGGTCCAGGATGAGGTACCTGCTACTGCAGAAACTATTCTCCCTCAACAGGAGGCTGAGGAAGAAGAAATTTTGATGGGTGGTCCACCAAAGGATGTGGCTCCCATTTCATCCTTGAAACCAGATCAATCTAAGGATTTTTCTCCAGCCCGCACTGAAAGTCCATCTTCTGTAGAACACTTAGAGCAGATCGATGAGGAGGATGAGGGAGAAGAGGGGTCGACTGATGAAGAAGAAGAGCTAAAGAAAGCAGAGACAGTGGTTCAAATGCTGGAAACAGAAGCAGACCATTCTGTTCTCAGAACATTCCCTGGAATCCAGCTAACCCCAGAAACGTATGATGCAGCCAAACGCTTAAAGTTCCTTCTGCTGGTGAAAGATAAGGAATTTTACGTTCTGGATGCTCTGCTCCGCACCAGATCAATCCATGCACTGAAAATCGAAGAAGCCACCTTACTCCAGATCTTCACTGCTGCATCAATTGCTGAGCTAAGGGACACATACAAGTCGGACATTCTGGGAATGTCAAAATTTGAGGCTGAAGAACTCCAGATCGATCTTCGATCTGCCTATGAAAAGGCAAATATGCTGGATTTTTACAACAGCATTAAAGAAGAGGTTATGGAAGAAGCAGTTGAAGCAGCTCAAGCTGATACTCACCAACAGGGTGAAGCTATCCCAGCAACTGAGATAGATCAGCCAATGGCTGAAAGTAAAAAGCAGGCCACTGCACCTGCTGAGGGGGAACAAGCCACACCTTCTGAAATCCCCAATGTAGTGAGCAGCCAGTCTCAGGCAGAGGATGAGCCTGCTGGACAAAATATCGGAGGTGAACTTACAAACGACATCTACACTCCTGTTGCTGCAGCTGCACTTGGAAAATATGTGCAAACATACACCCTGGAAGACATATTGATGGACCAACATCAATCACTGTCTCATACGCAGATCAGAGACCTTATTTCCAAAAAGGTAGATCAATACATGTATGGGACGCTCTCCCAAGTGCAAGATGAGGCTACTCGCATTCTCACAGAGTTCAACGACCACTTGAAGACTCATGTCGATCAAGTTGACTCTGATCTACGGAGGATATGCAGATTGAAGATTGAAGAAATTAGCAAGAAAATGGATGAAGATCGAGCTGCTGCTGAAGAAAGAAAGGCACAGATCGATCAAAGTCTGTTTACCACTGAGCTCAAAGTCAAAGAAATATACAAAATTGTTACTGCATTTCCTGAGAAAGAAAAAGAGATGGTCCATACCATTGTCAAAGAGCAGACTGACGGCATCACTGCAGACATCGTGAAAGAAGCAAATACCTACACCAGATCACTGCTCAGACAGTTTGCCGCTGACGGGAAAAACTTTGTTGAAAGGAAGCTTTGCGATCTGGGTTATCCAACGAAAACAATGATTGATGTATACTTTAATGATTTTGGGATCATCCAAGAAGACGTGGAGAAACACACTGCTGAACTGGCCAACATACCAAAATCATTTCAAAAACAGATCGACGATGTCAATCTCAACATCACATCTTTGCTCGCACAAAAGGTTGATACGGAAAAGGAGATTACGGCGATGAAGGAAGAGATTACTTCCCTCAGGGCACTCATCAATATGGTTGTTGATGATGTCAAAAAGGGGGAAGGATCTGTGAAAGGAAAGAAGCCAGCTGCAGCTGTTGCAAAAGGAAAGGAGAAGGAGAAAGCTCAATCTGAACAGCAGATTACATCACAATCAACCAGTCCTCCAACCGCTCCATCTGCTCAGATTAAAAAGACCACATCATCCAGCAGATCGAGCCAACCCCCGAAGAAAAAGAAACGATCTGGGTTCAGTTGGTCATCATCTGTCCCTACCAGAACATCAAAAATCAAAGAAGGAGAGACCAGCTGGATCCCAGATCACCTAAAGGATGGATGGGATGGTTTAAAGTATGGTTTCATCATGCTCAGATACTTCATCAAGGAACCCTTGTACCGTGAGGGCACACCCAACGAGGCATTTGACTTATATCTAAACATGAATGATGCCAAGGACTTGGTTGAGGCCCTAAGGGAAGCTGCTGCAAAAGCTCAAATTTCCATCACTGCACCAGAAAAGGAGTTTAGAGAATGCCCAGTGATACCAGGTACCACGCTACCAGATAAAACCTACCTGCTCACCTATATAAACCAGCTCGCAGAAAACAGAGGGTATAAGGTCGATGCAGAAGACCCTGATTACATAAGGGTAAGAGAAGGCGTATATGAGAGTGTTCAACTCATTTCTGACGAGACCAGGGCAAAGATGAAAAGACAACAGGAAGAGAAGAGAAAGAGCAGATAGCCATAGATTTCTCATCACTATGATCTGCATTTCTTATATTTTTCTCTTGAATGATCTGTAAACTCTCTTGTCCTTATCTATTGAAGTCCACTTGTGAAGTTTCTGATGACAACATCTAATTGTCCAGAACACATATGAAATGCTTTAAAAACGTTATAAACTTAATAACGGACAATCATCGATCTGGTAATCAGACCAGATCACTCTTAAGTGCTGATAGGACATTATTGTAAAATGTGGTTTTGACATCATCAAAAAGGGGGAAATTGTTGGGAACCCTATTGTATTTAGTTTTTATGATGATCTTTCAAAACACACTTAGTTATCTTAGAGTCTTAAACTGTTCTAAATGTAAAACAGATCACTATATATAAAGTGTATCGTGTTATGGAACAGATTAGGAGATGACTTGATATGTAAAGGAAATATCCCTATAGAAGTCAATCTCAAACTTAGTATAGGATGAAGGTCAAGATTTCATGCCAAAAAGAATCGATCTGCTGTAACAGACAGCGACCAGATCGATGCCTACAGCGAGGAACCAGAACGATAGAGTCATCAACTCACCAGCTGACATCATCCTACATATCATATGTTCTTGCCACGTCAAGATCAAAAGTCCATCCAACTGGGATTGGAAAGAATATCTTCGATTAACACATAGAAGGAAAGAGACCGTTAAGTAATATACTTCCCGTAACTCAAAGATTGAGTGAACCTTTCCTATATGGTAAGAACAGACATGATGGAAACCATTGATTGTCAATATACTATCTATCTCACGCCAATCAACAACGGCTAGAATTTTATATTCAATGCCTATATAGTTGAAGTTAGAGATCTGGAGAACTGTTAGAGAACACACACGCGAGCTATACTGTTGTTATACCTTCAAGCAATCTGCTATCCAGACTAAGAGCTTCAACACTCTGTGATTTTACATCACATCAATCATCTCGATTCAAGTCTGTCTTATCGAGACAAAAGGAGATCACCCTGCTAGCTAGTAGTTTTCTAGTGGTAACGTAGAGGTAATCAGTTGTAAAGGGACACGACCCTTAATTCGTGCATAAGTATCTGTCTAGTTTTGATTGGTACTTGTGACTCGTTCTCCACGAGTATAAAGAAGAAGAGTATCCTAGTAGTGGATAATCTGGTCTAGTTTGGACCAGATCGTGGACGTAGGGATTTCCCGAACCACGTTAAACAGCTGTGTGCATTACATTCCTGCACTTTATTTTCAGTTGTCTGTTATTCTAACTCTCTGCACTATCATCAATCTGCATCTCAATCAAGCTTCTTAACATTCTGGATAATTACTAAGGTTTTCTAAACAAGAGCAATCGCTAATCCACCATTATTCTGCACTCACTCAACACTGAGAAAGTAATAAGATCACTCTTATTATTAGCTAAGTGTACTCACTAGAGAGTAATCTGTTTGGACCAAGACTGCTATCGATCTGAACATCGATCTGTCTAGTCATCTACGAGCAATTCTTACACAGAATAGCTTGAACTCTCATATAACTTGTCAAGTATATTAGAAAGTTTGTATTTGGTGTATTCCCCCCCCCCCCCATACACCAAACCTTGCTCTTTCGGGACCAACAACTACCATTGTTGACAAAAGGTTAAATGAATTGATTAGTACTACTCATACGAACATGGTGCATCATCTTTTCAGGTGACCCCTTAGTAGAAACTCCAAGGTTAAGCGTACTTGGCTTGGAGCAATACTATGATGGGTGACCTACTGGGAAATGTCCTGGGTCAGTCTGACAGTGAGGACAAAGCAGGCTGGGAAAGAAAGTGTTGGTGTGTGGGGCCAGTACGTCAATTCTAATGGGCTCTCCCGATCCAACAATCTACCTCATTTTCTAACAACTTGACAACTTCTTCAGCTTGTCTTCTCTTCTCTTTTTCTTCATCAATTTCTTCTTCCTCTTCTTTTTCCCCTGTAATTTTCTCTAGACGATCTGGTGAGGGTGTTGTTGTCCTAGCAGGTGAGAAATCTTTTACTTGGCTAGGATCAAAAGTTGATTCTGGCATCACATTGTGAAGAATTTCCTGGTCTAGAATTTGAGATTCTGCTTCTGGTGAGGCAGGTTGTGTCTTCCTTAACCTCCTTCTCTTCTACTTCGGTTGTTGCGTAGTCGAGGAAATTTCTGTTTCTGAAGAGTTTGCTCTCTTCGCAGGTTTCCTCTTCTCCTTTTTCTCCTTAGGTTCTTTCTTCTCTTCCCCCTTGTACGGAGCTACCCAGGTTGGGTTAGAGCTCTCCATCTCTATCAGATGGCTCATGTGAGCATCATTTTTAACTTTATTGAACAGAGCAGGTGACAAACCTAAGGACATTTTGAGTTGGTATTGCTCCTTAGGTAGAGTGAGTTGCATGTTGAAAGGAATGGCTCCCTTCCATACTTGTTGTTTGAAAAACTTTTCAATCATGTAGCTGATATTGTTGGAATGCCTCAAGTTCCTCTTCACCACCAATGATACGATCTGATCTGTATCGTCCTTCATCTCCACAACCAATCTGGTTCCTTAGTCAATAAATCAAACAAGATTCTGCTACAATTGACTTTCAGATTAAGAACCACAACTGTCAAAATCTTCATCTTCTCAGGAGTAATCTTGTCGTAGGACCCACTGTGTGTCATAAAGATCCTCTGCACAAATTCGAACATCAGTTTGAATCCTGTGCAAGGAGCGATCTATGAAACATCCTTCCAGTGTAATTCATAAGAATAACGATCATCCTCCCTACTGTTTCTTGCAACTGAGCCTTAGATATCTTTGATAGGTCCATTCCTTCATCCTTCAATCTGTAAGCGTGTTGAATCATCTGCATTACGTCATAGGTGGTCTTGCTAGTTCTATCTCCTATGGGCATCAGAACACTTGCCTCATGCCCTTGCTTCTCATCTTCCCAAGTGAGAGAGAATGTGGCAACCTGCTTAGGCAAGTACATCTCCGGATGAGACGTAAGAATGTTATGGAACCCTAAATGGAGATTAAAACAGTTAATATCATATAATTATCAACTCTGAAAGCAAAATATACCAACTTTATACATTTCTATCAAGAACATGATGAACGTCATATATTGATTTCCCAAAATTTTGCATATAACAGTGTTCATGATTCTTATTCCTAGATACTCAATCAAATAGATAAAACGATAATGGCTATTTTATGAATCATCATAATCTAAGCATATTTAATCACAACATAAATAACAATAATTATAGAGCTAAAACATAACAAGCGAAGGATAAACAGTTACGATAATTCCAGAAATCTCAAGAATTCATATCATGCTTATAAATACCATAAATACATATGAATAGAGAGTATATTAACATATATAAACATCAAAAACCTTTGCATTTCTTGACAATGGCAAAAACTTCCTCAAGGTTTGAAAGAGTTTCGAAAGATATTTTTCGAAAGGTATTTTTGCACTTCAGCTACCCATTCAGGGAATTTCAAACTTGATGGTGCCATTTTTCGAAAGATTTTGAAGGTTTGAAAGAGTTTCGAAATGTTGGTCCCGAAAGAGCAAGGTTTGGTGTATGGGGGAGGGGGGGGAATACACCAAAAACAAACTTTTCAGTTTACTTGACAAGTTGTACGAGAGTTCAAGCTATTCTGTATAAGAAATTGCTCGGTAGATGACTAGACAGATCGATAGCAGTTTTAGTCCAAACAGATTACTCTCTTAGTGAAAACACTTGGCTAATAATAAGAGTGATCTTATTACTTTCTGAGTATTGAGTGAGTGCGGAATAATGGTGGATTAATGATTGCTCTTGTTTAGAAAACCTTAGGAATAATCCAGATTGTTAAGCAGGTTGATTGAGATGCAGAATGTTAGAATAATAAACAACTGAAAATAAAGATGCAGGAATGTAAAGCACACAGTTGTTTAACGTGGTTCGGAAAATCCCTACGTCCGCGATCTGGTCCAAACTAGACCAGATTATCCACTACTAGGATACTCTGCTTCTTTATACTCGTGGAGAACGAGTCACAAGTATCAATCACAACTAGAGTGATACTTATGCGTGAAAGAAGTTGGAAGACTATAAATTCTTAAGGCTCGAGAATTATGAAGAAGAAAGTGAACAGTTACTGAGAAAGGTACGCATATATATAAGCAATAATGAACGGTTCAGATTAAAAGATAAAAGATTAAGAGTTGAGATTAATACTCACATTTTTGTTTTCCCGATTTATCTCTTCTGAATTGCCGCCTTAGAGACGCATTTGACACACGCGATTAACACCTAGGTTAGGATTAGGTGCGTGTCATCTCCGCTACGCCTCTGTAACTTTCCTTCTCTATATTAGGTAATGATTTACCTCGATTACACTTTCCAATACCTACAATAATCATTACAATTATGTAATATTTACCAAATCTTGTCAGATAAATAGCATATATACTAAGGTTTAGTCGGTAATTATCAGAAATCGATATGAATTTATGATTTTCCCCCTTGATTAAAGAATCTTTTTATGGAAAATTAATTTCCACATGGCATGACTAATCTGGTTTTAGTCTTGATAGGTGATCTGTTACTTCCAGTGATCTGGTAATTGAAGTGATCAATATTCCATCCTTCCAGTGAGTTGCTTTCTACCAATCTGTTCTTAGTGATCTGCAAAGTGACCTGATTCTAGCAAACTGTATCTAGTTAACTGCATGTGGTAATCTTTGTTTGGTGATCTGTTTTATGCTGATTTGTTGAGTGATCTGGATTTAGTGATCTGCTACTTTCATTCGAACTTAGCAATCCTAGTGTTCCACATAGCATCTTGAACCTTTCTTCTGGTAATGCCTTTGTTAGAATGTTAGCTCTCTGTATTTCTATGTGTATCTTCTCGATCTGCACATGCTTCCTTTCCACATGATCTCTTATAAAGTGATGTCTCACATCCACATGTTTGCATCTTGTGTGTAAAACTGGATTCTGTGTAATAGCAATAGCACTTGAGCTGTCACATAATATATATATCTCTTTCACGTTGATCTCATGATCCTTGAGCTGCTGTTTAAGCCATAGTGTCTGGGCACAAAAGCTTCCAGCGGCCATGTACTCTGCTTCTGTTGTTGATGTAGCTACAGAGGTCTGCTTCTTTGAGAACCATGAGATTAACTTGTTTCCAAGAAACTGACAAGTTCCAGAAGTTGACTTCCTATCTAGCTTACACCCTGCATAATCTGAATCAGAGTAACCTGTTAGCTAAAAATTATCATCACATGGATACCATAAACTTATGTGTGTTGTTCCTTTGAGATATCGTAATATCTTCTTGGTTGCTTCCATGTGAGATTCCTTGGGGTTGGCCTGGTATATTGCACATACTCCAACTACAAAAGTAATGTTAGGTCGACTAGCAGTAAGGTATAATAATGAGCCAATGATACCCCTATATTGAGTTATATTCGCTGGTTTGCCCTCTAGATCTGAATTAATCAACTCATTAGTCTGCATTGGAATCTTGACAAGTTTGCTGTCTTTAACTCCAAACCATGTGATCATTTCTTGTATGTACTTGGCTTGATTTATGAATATACCATCACGTAGCTGCTTCACCAAAGAAAAAATTTATTTTTCCCATCATGGACATTTGATACTTGTTCTTCATCGGATCTTCAAACTTATCACACAACTAACTTGATTGAGATCCAAAAATAATATCATCAACGTAGATCTGTACTAAAAGGATATGTTCTTTGACTTTGATGATGAATAGTGTCTTGTCAACTGAGCCTCGTCGAAAGCCTAACATTAGCAGAAAGGTTGACAATGTCTCATACCAAGCTCTCGGAGCTTGCTTCAACCCATAAACTACTTTAGCCAATTTGTAGACATTTGCCTTAGTTGCCAGATTGTAAGCCATCAGATTATTCTTGGCATATGTAGCCCATAAGAGATTCAAGGTGTACCAAATGGATGTCAAGAGCGCCTTCTTAAATGGTATTCTGGAAGAAGAAGTCTATGTGGAGCAGCCACCTAAATTTGAAGAAGGAAATCCAAATCAGAAAGTTTACAGATTGGCTAAGGCAGTTTATGGCTTGAAACAAGCTCGAAGAGCTTGGTAAGTGATAATGTCAACCTTTCTACTGGAGTCAGACATTCGACGAGGCTCAGTTTACAAGACACTATTTATCATCAAAAGTCAAGGAGCATATCCTTTTAGTACAAATCTATGTTGATGAAATGATTTTTGGATCTCAATCTAGTTATTTGTGTGATAAATTTGTTGATCTAATGAAGAACAAATATCAAATGGCCATGATGGGCGAAATGAATTTCTTTCAATGTTTGAAAGTTAAGCAGCTACTTGATGATATATTCATAAACCAAGCGAAGTACATACATGACCTGATTACCATGTTTGAAGTCAAGGACAAGAAACCTGTTAAGATTCCAATGCAAACCAATTGGAAGTTTGATCCAAATCCAGAGGGAAAACCAGCGAATATAACTCAATACAGGGGTATCATAGTCTCACTTTTATATCTAACTACTAGTCGAACTGACATTACTTTTGTAGTTGGAGTATGGGCAAGATACCAGGCCAACCTGAATGACTCTCAAAGGAACAACACACATAGGTTTATGGTATCCATGTGATGATAATTTTGAGTTAACAGGTTACTTAGATTCTGATTATGCAGGATGTAAGTTAGATAGGAAGTCTACTTCTCGAACCTGTCAGTTTCTTGGAAACAAGCTAATCTGATGGTTCTCAAAGAAGCAAACCTCTGTGGCTACATCAACAACAAAAGCAGAGTACATGGCCGCTGGAAGTTGTTGTGCTCAGATACTTTGGCTCATGCAGCAGCTCAATGATTATGTGATCAACAAGAAGAAAATACCTATATTCTGTGACAACTCGAGTGGTATTGCAATTACACAGTGTCACGCCCCAAATCCCGAGGGACGGCGCATGCGCCAAGAGCATGACTGGGCGGGGATAAATGAAGCGGGGAAGAAATAGGGCATTGTGTTCGTGTGCATTATAAGAGAGAGTTGTCCTTGAAAATCGGACAGCATCTCCTCTATAACTTTGACTATGCCATTTTACAACCCAAACAGCTAAACAATGCAAAGACAATGTCTATAATAATGAATCTAAAATGAATCATATGCAATTTGGAGATAATACAGCTCGATACATGGGAACGGTAATCCTGAATCCCAAGCGGCCGAATAGTACAAGATGAAATGAATTGGAGATAATACAGCTCGATACATGGGAACAGTAATCCTAAATCCCAAGTGGTCGAATCATCCAATATGAAAGACGGGGTTGGAGATAATACAGCTCGTCTCGTAGGAACGGTAATCCAGAATCCTCGAGAGGCCGAATCGTCCAATAAGAACCGTCGATCAAAGGCGGAGGTTAGTGAGCCTAGCTCGCCAAAAGGAGTCACTCACCCAGCTCACCAAGTGTGGTCGGCATTCGCTCGAACACTACACAAGGGGCCAATGAGTTGAGCGTCCTATGCACGTGTATGCATGTAATGGACAATGATAATATGAGAACATGAACTTTTATTAATAATGGCCGATGAGGCCTTCCTGGAATGAGAAAATGATCTTAGAGTTTAAACATATATATTATCACACACATATACGTGAATGATAATTATTTTATAAATATTATAACATACGTGAGCATGGCAGCGGAAATTCATATGTATAGAACGGTAAACCCTTCTCGTGATGATGCAATCGTCATCCCAATAACACCATCCCTCAACCACACACATCATGCTGCTTCCTTAGCCTGTGAAAATTTTTGTAAAATGTGGGGTGAGTACTAGTTCACTCAATTGGGTTTTTCATAAAACGAAAAACATAGTCTCTATTCAGTATACTTACCTTAGAAGGTTTTAAAACAAAAATAACTTCTAAGTAAGCAAAATATTTGTGCATAAATTAAACATGACCCGACATGATGTTACTCTTATATAGGTTATGTCCCAGGCCTTTTACCACCGACGGATCATAGACATTCAGTCAAATAGGGCTTGACGAACCGTACACCCTAACATAACATTAGTCAAAATCCGATGGTGATCAACCCACCGCAGTAGAGACTAAATGATCACAGTCCTTAAATCGACGTGTTAGGCCGAATAAGAACCCCCGACGGTCGATAAGAGCATTAAACAATTCATACCTTCGTGAAAATATTTTAATAGAGATCCATGCATTTTTCATTTAGAGAAAAGAGTTTAATAACTCAAAATACGTATATATCTCCAACCTTTCACCAATGATATTCTTCGATTACAGGAAAACCGTAAATTCTTATGAGCTCAAATTTCAGTGCTAGATACCTGTTAGTCATAGGGAATATATTTTGGCTTTAATTTCCAAAAAGGAACTATAGATAAGTAGTACTAAATTTTTAGGCTTAATAATATTCTTTTTATCACGTAATAAATTAATTTGGCAGTAACCGGACTTTCAAATGATTTTCGCCAAGAAGGCAAAAATACTCCGGACATTATTCCTTATTGGAATATGTATAAACATTTTTAAAATATGCAACTTTACCTCGAAGCTTATTCAAGAAGATTCGTAGTCTTTTTCAGATCTATGAAAATTGGACCGATGAAAATTAATGAAACCTCTTTCAAAAAATCCTATATTTTTTTGTCAACATGCACTATAAATTTTATTGAAAAATGATTGACAATGAATATTTTCTCTTTATTATGAAAATAATGCAATAAATCATGATATGATGATCTTAACCGGGATCCAAATCTAAAATTTAATCCGACAAAGTAACGGATCTTATTGTCAAAAACTCAAAACCTTAAGGGACCTTAGCCATCTGATAGAACGATAGTCATGAACAGGAAAATGAATGAAGAAGAGAACGGGGGGAGAAAGTACGAAGATGACGGTATCGGAATGATGGCAGTGGAGACTCTACGGCGGCTGAGCCATCTTTATCAAACTCCATGCCTACCTTCGACCTTACACTGACGTACCTTGACCTGAACCGATCCTTGATTCTCAAATTCGCAGAACCTCGATACTCGAAAATGACAGAAAGAAGAAGAAAATAAAAGGAGAAAAAGAGAGAAGAAGAAGAATAAAGCAGAGTTGCTTCTGTTCAAATATGAAAAATTTTCATCGGCCCTCCCCCTATTTATACAAAAATTTTGATTTTTTTATTATTATAATAATTATATTATATTATTATTAATGCTTTAATCTTAAAACGCCGTAACTTCCGCACACGACCTCCTTTTCGAGCAAACCTAACGTCAACATCTCCATTTCTTCATACTCTACACAATGATTATAATATTGATATAGTTTCGATCATGCATGGAAAAATTATATTTTTTTTAACGATGTGCTTAAACTTTAAAAATTCGTAGCGGTTGCATACGAACTCCTTTTTGGGTAAACTCAGTGCCAATATTTTTCTTTTGAAAAACTCTACGCAAGGAGTATAATATATATATACTTTCAACTTATGCATGAAAAATTCATTTATTTTAAATAAACCCTTTAAAAAGCTTTCCCGGTCTGCCAAATTAACATGGTAGGTCCTAACAGGGTCTAGGTTTTTCCTAAAATTCATATTTCATCATACCTATGTCCCTTAATAATTAGAACACTTAAAAGTATAATTAGAAATTAGCGGGATATTACACACATAATCTAGTCTTACATACAAGATGTAAACATGTGGATGTGAGACATTATTTTATAAGAGATCATGTAGAAAGGAAGCATGTACAGATCGAGAAGATACACATAGAAGTACAGCGAGTTGATATTGTAACAAAGGCATTACCAGAGGAAAGGTTCAAGGGGCTATGTGGAAAGCTAGGATTGCTAAGCTTAGATGAAAGAAGTAGATCGACAGCAGATCACTGAACCAGATCACTCAGTAAATTGAGAAACAGATCACCAAGCAAGATCACCAAACACAGTGTACTGGATACAGATCAGTTTTCAGATCACTATTAACAGTCTGACAGAAAGCAGCTCACTCGAAACAATTAGTGTAGATAACTTAAATGTGAGATCACCTGTTGAGATAGATTAGATTAGTCATACCACGTGAAAATTAATTGTCCATAAACATTTCTTAATCAAGTGGGAACTCAGAAATTCGTATTGGAAAGTGTAATCGAGGTAAATAATTACCTAAAATAGCTAAGGAGAGTTGTAGAGGCTAAGTAGAGATGACACGCGCCCAAATCTAACCCTAGATATATAACGCGTGTATCAAATGCGTCTTAAAGGCAGGAATTTGGAAGAGATGTAGCAGGAAAATAAAAAGGGAGAATCTAATCTCAACCCTTAATCTCTTATCTTTTAATCTGAGTCGTTCAGTCTTTACTTATATATATATATGCCTTATTCTGTAACTATTCACCTTCATTTCACTTTCACCGAACACTTAAGAGATTTACAACCTTCAAAGTTTTTCTTAAAGATCTCCAAACTCTTTTCAAACCTTCAAATCGTTTTGAAAATGACACAATCAAGTTTGAGGTTTCCTGACCGCATCGTTGAAGTTCAAAAATATATTTCTCCCGAACCCTTTGTCACTTTTACTACTCACGGCTTTAAGAAGCATGAGGAGATTTATGCTATCATCAAGAGATACAAAGGTTTTATTGTTTATATTGTGAATCTATATGTGTTTCCACCACTGATGAAGTTATGAAGCAAGTCCCGTGAATACATGATTTTCTGGAATTTGTTTTTGATTTTCTTCGTATAATGTCATTCATGTTATAATTCTTGTTGTTCATGGTTAGATTATTGTGAACCATGTATATGTTATTATTGCTTTATCTTCTTGATTATATGGTTAGAAATAAGAATCATGATTGAAGTTATTTGCAAAAATGCTGGAAAACTGTCGTATGATGTTCATCATGTTTTTAGTTAGAAATGGATAAAGTTGGCATACTTTGCCTTTAAGTTTGATAATTATATGTTATTAACTTGTCAACCTCTGTTTAGGGTTCCACAACATTATTACATCCCATCCGGAGATGTACATGCCCAAACAGGTCGCTACATTCTATCTGACTTGGGAAGATGAGAAGTCAGGAAATGAGGCAAGCCTTCTAATGCCCATTGGAGATAGGACCAGCAAGACAACCTACAATGTTATGCAGATGATTCAACATGCCTACAGATTAAAAGATGAGGGTATGGATTTTTCTGAGATAACCAAGACACAACTGCAAGATGTAGTGGAGCAGATGATGGTCATTCCTATGACTTTTTACTGGAAGGATATTCTCTAGGACACTTCTTGCACTTGGATTCATGGTGTTGTTTGATTTCGTGCAAAGAATCTTCATGATGCACAATGGTCCTACGACCAGGTTACCCCAGCGAAGATGGGGATTTTGACAGTTGTGGTTCTAAATCTTAAGGTGAATTGGAGTAGAATTAATTTTGTTTTGACTTTTTGGCTATGGAGGCCAGACTTATAGTGAAGACTAAGGATGATTCAGATCATGTTGTTGAATTGGTGGTTAAGAGGAATCTGAGGCATGCCACCAAGATCAGTTTCATTATCGAAAAGTTCTTCAAGTAACAAGCTCGGAAGGGAGCAATTCCAGTCAATCCACAACTCACCTTGCCTAAAGAGTAATACCAGCTCGAGATGGCATTAGGTTTATCCCCTGCCCTGTTTCATAAGGTGAAGGATGACGTTCATATGAGGCACTTGATGGAGATGGGGAACTCAAACCCTACTTGGGTCGCTCCATCCAAGGGGGAAAAGAAGAAGAAAGATCCCAAAGAGAAGCAAGAGAAGAGGAAACCAGTGAAGAGAGCAAGCTCTTTGGAGACTGAGACTTCTTCTACTACGCTGCCACCAAAGCAGACGAAGAGGAGGTTGAGGAAACAACAACCTGCCTCACCAGAAGAGGAATCTCATGAATCAGATCAAGAAATTCTACATGATGTAATTCCTGAATCAACTTATGACCCTAAGTAGGAGAAAGACTTCTCACCTACCAGAACAACTACACCTTCTCCAGATCGGTTGGAGAAAATTGTTGAAGAAGAAGAGAAAGAAGTTAATGAGGAGTTAGCTAGGAGGAAACAAGCTGAAGTGGTAGTTCAGCTGCTGGAAAATACGGCAGATCACTCAGTTCTGCAAGATTTTCCTGGAATCACATCGACACCAGAGAGCTATGGTGCAGCTCGCCGTGTGAAGGCATACCTATTGATCAAGGATAGCGAGTATTACGTCCTTGATGCTCTGCTTACAGTCAGATCGATTGAAGAGTTGAGGATTGAGGAAACAACTCTTCTGAGCATTTTTGATTTATCTTTGATTGCTGAGTTGAGAGAGACTTATCATCAAATGATATTGGCTATAGCTAAGCATGAAGCCAGGCAACTGAAAGTCGACCTAAAATCATTTTATACAGATAAAATGGATTTCTTTGAGTCTGTACCTGACACCGATAATGAGGCAGAAGTGGATGCTAGGGAAGAGCCATCTGCTCAACCTGATATTGATGTGAACATGGAGGAACAAGGAGAAGTAAATATTGATCAACCCAGTATTTCTGGAGTGCCAGATCAACAAACTTAAGAACAACCAACTACATCAGAAACACCAGCACAACAACAACAACCAAAACACTATACACAGGAAGAAAAAACCCAACCCACTTCTTCACAAGATCAACCTACTGCTCAACCTGAGCATGAAATAGCAGGGAGTGATAAGGAGAAGCAGAAGTAGAAGGAGAAGAAAAAGAAGGCTCGAAGAGTTGTACTTGAGCCTGTTGAAGAAGAACCTGTTGGCTAGGTAATCGGTGGGGAGCCAACAAATGAGATCTACAAACCTGGAGCAGCACATAAATTGAATAAGCATATTGACTTTACTGACTTGAAAGAGTTATTGTAGAGGGAACCCAGGCCATTCACAAACGAGCACGTCGATGATCTGATAAATTTGAGGAATCAAGATCATCTAGAAGCAACCTGCAATGAAATCCAAGAAAGGGTTACAAAAGTGTTGACTGACTTCAACCAGCACCAGAAAGATTATGTAAATGATATGGAAAGAGTGTTGAATAAGAGAATCAGGGATTCAATAAAGGAATTAACCAAGAATCTGGATAATCACAGGGATGCAGCTGACACTGCAAAGAAGAAGTTTGAGCAACACTTGGAGAGTGTTGATAAGAAGTTTGAAGGGATACACAAACTGTTCACTGACCTTGCAGAGAAAGAGAAGGAGTTTATTGATGAAGCTGTCAAGCAGCACACTACATCTTTATTAGCTAAGATCACCGAGACTACATCAAGAGAGTTATATTTACAACTAGCTACTTTTGAAACAGATCGCTGCATGGAGATATTGGCGAAGAACCTGCCCCAAGCACCGACATATCTAGAATATCCTACACCAGATGAGTTAAGTCATCAACTCAAGAGGCTGGATGAGATGGAGCAGCTCCAGAGCACATATGATAAAACTTTGAGCACTATGAATAGCATACTAGAGAATAAACTCAATGAGACAAACCAAAACATCACGTTCTTGCTCAATTACAAAGAGACTGCAGAGGAGAAGCAGGCTTCAATGCAGATCTAGATCGACTCCCTTCGTACACTTATCAAGTCCTTATTTAATGATGTCGAAAAGGAGGAAGGAAGATCAGGAAAAGGAGGAAAAAGAGGAGACAATGATGGTGCAGGAGCTAAGGGTATGGAACAAGCAAAGAAGCAACTAGAGAGAAGAAAGAACACTCTACCCAGATGACCACCCAGACCAGCTCCTCAACCAGAACAGCAGCCGAGACAGGATAAAGGCAAGAATCCTATGGAAGAAAAGGATGAGGGTGACCAAATCGCGGAACTTATGATGCTAGGAGTGCATCAAGACCAAGCCTGTGATCCCATCTTCTGGGCACAGTTTTACTAGGATAAGGCTATAAAGGAGTAGTGAGAGGCTGAAAGAGTAGAGAGGGAAAAAGCGTATCAAACACCTTTCTCGCCACCCAGAGCAGATCAACCATCACCACCTGCTCAGCCAGCAGCACAACTAACAAAAATGAAGACACCATTCAAATCATGGTCTGTGTTGTTACAGAAGAAGACACCCAGAAATGCATGGGTAGCAGAAGAAGACCAGAGTGAATAGGAGTTGATGAAGACAAAGTTCATTCTTAACAGATACTTCTTGAAAGAACCCATATACTCAGAGCAGCCAGCTGAGGAAGACTTCCAGAGATACATGGTTTTGATGATCTCTCGAAACACACTTAGTCTTTACAGTTTTCATTAGAGTTAAACTGTTCTACATGTTAACAGATCACTACGTATAAAGTGAATTCTGATAGAGAACAGATTAGGAGATGACTTAGCATGTAAAGGAATTATTCCTATAGAAGTCATTTCTATAATAGTATAAGATGAAGACCAAGATTTTTCACTAAGAAGAAATTGATCTGCCATGACAGTCATCGACCAGATCACCAACCAGATCGATGTTCACAGCTAAGCACCAGATCGATAGAGTCATCAAACCACCAGATGACATCATCCTACACATCATATCCATTTGCCACGTCAATATTGAAGCCCATCCACTAAGGTTTGGAAGAAGAATCATTGATTGACGCGAGGAAGGAAAGTAATCGTTAGCGATCTGCTTTCCATACTTAGAGGATTGAGTCAACGTTTCTACAAGGCAAGAAAAGATATGATGGACATCATTGATTAGGAATCTATAATCATCCCACGCCAATCAACAAACGGCTGGAATTTCAAATTCAAAGCCTATATATATTTGGAGCTCAAAGTCTGGAGAGGATAGATGCTACATCGATAAAACACTCTCAAGCAATCAATCTCAACTTCAGAATCAAGACTTCAAACTGCTTGTGATTCTATATCACATCAACCCAACCTCGATTAAAGTATGTCTTATCGAGAGAAAGGAGATCACCCTGCTAGCTAGTAGTTTTCTAGTGGTAACGTAGAGGTAATCTGTTGTAAAGGGACACGACCCTTACTTCGTGCATAAGTATCCTTCTAGCTTTGATTGATACTTGTGACTCGTTCTCCACGAGTATAAAGAAGAAGAGTATCCTAGTAGTGGATAATCTGGTCTAGTTTTGATCAGATCGTGGACGTAGGGATTTCCCGAACCACGTTAAACAACTGTGTTATTTATCTTTCTGCATATTTACTTTCAGTTGTTTATTATTACTAACTCCCTACACTTCCATATAGACAGCATCTCAATCAATCTGCTTTAACAATCTCTTTAATCATTAAGGTTTTCTATATAAGAGCACTAACTAAGTCCACCATATTTCCGCACACACACTCAATACTTAGAGAATAATAAGATCACTCTTATTATCGTCTAAATATTTCACTGGAAAACAATCTGTTTGGATTGACCTGCTATCGATCTGGTCAGTCATCTGCCAAGCAATTTCTTGTTTAAGAATAACTTGAACTCTCTAATAATCAACCAAGTAAACTGAAAAGTTTGTATTTGGTGTATTCCCCCCCCCCATACACCAAACCTTGCTCTTTCGGGACCAACAACTGGTATCAGAGCGGTGGTTCATAAGACCATTGTTCTGTTGCACAGGGTTAATACCTGCGTGGTCAACTTGAATAGATCTAGGAAAACCTACTTTCATTCACGTGCATACCATCTGCTATGGAATCTTCTATTGTTAGGGCGTGCGAAGAATTCTCTATCCAAGGATATCGAGAATGGAGTTACAGAATCAAAACAGCACTCAGAGCCCATCACTATATGATGTGGAAAGTAATAGAAGAAGGTCCACTAGAGATCACTGAAGAAAAGACGGTAACTACTTCAACTGCAGTAACTACATAGATAGTTCATAAAGATCCAAGAAAATATTCTTCAGAGGAACGTCGCGAAGTAAATCTGGATGACTTTGCTAAAGGAATCATATCTAGAACAGTCAAAGGCATACATCTGGCCAAAATCCAAGATATGGATACTGCTAAAGAGATGTGGATAGCCTTAAGAGACTTGTGTCTAGGATCTGAAGTCATGATTGAAAACAAGCTGTCTTTTGCCTGCAATAAATACGATGAATTCAAAATGAATCCAGGCGAGACCATTGAACAAATAAAAATGAGATTCACTGGAATCTTACTTGAGATATCAGCGTTCAATAAAAACAAATATACTAAAAGAGAGAAAAACATGAGAGTTCTCAAAGCACTTCCACCGAGCTGGGAGATATATGCTGCAATGCAACCACTCCGTGCTGACTTCAATGAACTCTCTACACAAGCTCTATTTGATCATCTTGAAGGTCATGAATGTGACATTCAAAGAATTCGTGGACCAGATCATCTGTCCAAAAAGGCAGAAAATAGTTCAAAGAAGGAAAAAGAAGTTGCCTTCAAAGCGAAGAGCAAAACAGATGAACCTTCTGATTCTACTGCACAAGATGAAGAGAAGGGTTATGAAAAACTACTAAAAGAGTTTGCAATGATTGCTAAACGCATGGACAAGATAGAGGTCAGATCGAAGAAATTCAGACGCTTCTATGCTAAATGCTACCAATCTACCCAAGAAATTCTGGGCAGAAGCTATCTACACAGCCTGTTATACTCAGAACAGATCATCAATTACACTCAGACATGGAAAGACACCATATGAGATCTGGAACAATAGAAAGCCTAATATCTCTTACTTTCGCACTTTCGGTTGTTTGTGTTACATACATAATAATGGGAAATCTCAATTGAGGACTTTTGATAGCAAAACTGATCCTGGAATAATCTTAGGATATTCTGATGTCAGTAAAGCGTATTGAGTCTACAATAAGAACTCTCATATTGTGGAGGTAACACCTCATGTTGTTTTTGATGAGTCTATTGTTGAGTACAGGTCACCAGATGATAAACAGACAGAAAACCAGATGACTACAAGTAAGATGAATGAGATGTTACTAGAAGATATTCTAATCTTGAATTCAAAAATTGATGATGAAGAGATCAATACTCTACCTATTGCTGAAGAAATCATACAGCAAGGGGGAACAATCCAACATGAACTGCTTGAAAATAGATCACCAAATGAAAGCAATGAAACAGTCACTGCAGATGATGATCAACCTGAAAATCTAGTTCCAGAGACAGGAGCAGATGAGAATCCATTCCAAGCTTCATCAACAGCTCACACTGAATTTGAGGAACCAATAGATCAACCTGATCCTGAGATATCTGATGAAGAGATGATCAGGAGAAGGAGATGGATACAAGATCATCCACTAGAACAGATTGTTGGGAACCCATCAGATCGTGTGAAAACAAGAAGAATGCATGGAGAAAGCGCCTTGCTAAGCTGCTATCTCTCTCGCATTGAACCATCTAATGCTCATGAAGCACTATAAGATGCAGATTAGATAACAGCAATGCAAGAAGAACTTAATGAGTTCAAAAGAAATGAGGTTTGGTATCTCGTGGACAGACCCAAGCAACAAGGAGTAATTGGTGTAAAATGGGTGTTCAAAAATAAACGAGATGAGAATGGTGAATAGTCAGAAACAAAGCCAGATTAGTAGCTAAAGGCTATAATCAACAAGAAGGCATTGATTTTGATGAAACATTTGCATCGGTAGCCAGACTAGAAGCAATAAGGTTGTTCTTAGCATATGCTGCACACAAAAGGTTCAAGGTATACCAGATGGATGTCAAAAGTGCTTTTCTAAATGGTATCCTTGAAGAAGAAGTATATGTGGAGCAGCCACCTGGATTCGAGGAAGCAGATCCAAACCAGAAAGTATACAGACTGACAAAAGCAGTCTACGGTCTAAAACAAGCTCCTAGAGCTTGGTATGAGACGTTGTCCACTTTTGTACAAGAATCTGGATTCAGAAGAGGATCAGTTGACAAGACTTTGTTCATCATCAAAGTCAAAGAGAATATCCTTTTAGTACAGATCTATGTAGATGATATCATATTTGGATCCCAATCTACTTATTTGTGTGATAAATTTGCTGAACTTATGAAAAATAAGTATCAAATGTCAATGATGGGCGAAATGAGCTTCTTTCTAGGTTTGCAGGTCAAGCAGTTACCAGATGACATCTTCATTAATCAAGCAAAGTATATTCACGATCTGCTGACTAAATTTGGAATCAAAGACAGTAAACCCGTTAAAATAACAATGCAGACCAACGGGAAAATTGATCCTGATCCAGAGGGAAAATCAGCAAATATCACTCAATACAGAGGGATCATAGGATCACTACTCTACCTAACTGCCAGTCGACCTGACATCACATTTGCAGTAGGAGTATGTGCAAGATATCAAACAAACCCCAAAGAGTCTCACATGGAAGCAGCTAAGAAGATATTAAGATATCTTAAGGGAACATCTCACATTGGATTATGGTATCCTTGTGAAGATAACTTTGAGCTAACTGGATATACAGACTCAGATTATGCTGGATGCAAGTTAGACAGAAAGTCAACATCTGGCACATGTCAATTTCTAGGAAATAAACTGATCTCATGGTTATCAAAGAAACAGACATTTGTTGCCACATCAACCACAAAAGCTGAATATATGGCGGCAGGGAGCTGTTGTGCACAAATACTCTGGTTAAAACAACAGCTCAAAGACTATGAGATCGATGTCAAGGAGATACCCATTTTCTGTGATAGCTCTAGTGCTATAGCAATCACACAGAATCCTGTTTTGCATACCAGATGCAAACATGTAGATGTGAGACATCACTTTATAAGGGATCATGTTGAAAGAAAACATGTACAGATCAAGAAGATACACACTGAGATACAGAGAGCAGATATTCTCACCAAAGCATTACCAGAAGAAAAATTTAACATGCTTTGTGGGAAATTAGGATTGTTAAATCTGGAAGAAAGGACCAGATAGTCTTAGAACAGATCATGTAAAATTCCAACTGGGAATTGACACCAGAGCATCTAAATACAAGTTAATGATCAAACAGATCAATTAAATTTCAACCGGGAATTATTAAAAGGTCATCACACAAGATGGATGTCCAAATTTGAAAGTGGCATAAACAGATTGATAGTATTGACAACAGTTCGTTAATTAGGAGATCGATCTGGACCAGATGACTAGCAGCCACGTGGATATTAATTAGTCTTTTTATTAATATTCCCATTACTTGGTCAAGGGGGAAAGTCAACAAGATACGGCAATTATATCAATTTAATCATAGCATATATATCTAATTCCTGACATAATATACCAAATCTTTTATTTTTGTGATGATTAGTACTATGGTTGGGGACTGTGATCGTGGAGATATTTACCAAATCAAGAAAAAGGAAGCAATTTGACGGTTTAAACAAACACGCGCCACACTGCAACCCTAGGATCAAAAGCGCGTGAATCAGACGCAGAGTAAAGGCGGTAATAGACTGCTGGTCTATACCTTAGAAAGACGGGAAAAGCTGAAAAAGGAAAGGATATTAATTATTTTATTATTTTGTTTATCACTTCTATATATATTTGGTTAGGCGATTCAACTTTCACCTACACTTCAATTCTTCTGCAAACACTTAGCAAGTTTTTTTTCTCCCTTTTCTCTTTTCTAAAATCTCTCAAACCTTTCAACAATCTATCTTTTACAAATGGCTCCCAAATCAACCTTGTTTCTCGACCAAGTCAAGTTTCTGAACAAGTACATTACTCAAGACCTATACGCGGTTCTTGACACCCATGATTTTCACAAACTCGACAAGGCCTTCGCCCTTGTTAAGCACTGGAAAGGTTTATGTTAGTTATGTATATTTAAAGGCTTTATATCCTTCTTAACTGTCTTATGTGAACTGCTATGACTTGAAAATTCAAATTTGTCCATAAACATGTATTCAAGGACAACTTTTGAACTCTGAAACTCAATATTCTGTAAAGTGCTACTGAGCACTCATACTTCATTGATGGAAGGATAGTGCTCATCTATACTGTTTTGACTTTGCTGTAGGATTTCACAATATCATTACCACACACCCTCTCCATTTCTTTCCCAAAGAAGTAGCAACTTTCTATCTCTCGTGGCAAGGAGAGAAAGGTGGGAACGAAGCCACTATCCGAGTCAGCAAGGGCAGCACCATCAGCAATACAACATATAACATACTGAAAGATGAAGGTCTTAGCCTTGGAGATATCACGGATGAACAACTACAAGAAGCAATCGAAATGGTGATGGTAGTGCTTATCCATTACACAAACAGAATGTTCAACAGAGGACTACTTGGGCCAGAATTCAAGATTCTATTCGAATTCATTCAGAGAATTTTCATGAATCACAACGGATCATACGATCAAGTCACTCCCGAAAAGTTCAAAATACTAGTTGCTGTTGTGCTGAATCTGCCAGTAAATTGGAGCAGAATTCTCTTTGATCTCTTGGCAAAGGAGGCCAAGATGATCACATTTGTGAAAGGACCACCAAGATCAGCTACATGCTGGAAACCTTCTTCCAACAACACAAATGGGACAACGTGATTAAATTCAACGACAGACTATGATTTCCAAAGGACCAACACCAGCTCGAAATGTCCATGGGAATCACTGCAAATCTGATAGCCAAAATCACAGATCCCGTACATGTGAATGCCCTGTTGGAGATGGGAAGTTCAAATCCAATTTGGATTCCCCCATCTGCCCCTGCAGAAAAATCCACCAAAACAAAAGTTACAAAAGAAAAACAAGTAGAAAGGACCCCTTCCAAGAGAGTAACAAGGAGATCTAGCTCAGTGGACACTGACGCTTCCACAGCAGCTCAACAGCCCAAACCGAAGAGAAGGCGCCTACAGAAACTTTCTGAACCGGTTGAGGAGGTCCAGGTTCAAGAAGCTGTCATTTCGGATATCCCTATCCCTCAACAGGAGGTTGAGGTTGAGGATGTGGATGACATTCTGATTGGAGGACAGCCAGAGCAAGCCGTACACTACAAGAAAAAGGGGATATGACAACGGTTAAAAACCGTTGTCGTAGCTCAAATCCCGCCCTTGTCGTAAGTGGTGTTGTTGTAGCTCTTGGAAAAAGGCGCTCATAGACAACGGTTTTTAACCGTTGTCGTAGATACCTACGACAAGGGTCCTCGCTCATAGACAACGGTTTTTAACCATTGTCGTAGATACCTACAACATTGGTTCTCGCTCATAGACAACGGTTTTTAAAACCGTTGTGGTAGAGTTAAATAATTTTAAGTATTTGTTCTATAATTTTTTATATTAGTTTTTCTACATTTATTTGCTATAATTTTTAATATGTGTATTGCCATAATGTTTATATACAATAAAAATAAAAGAATATTGTATTCCATAAATATAAACTCAAGTACAATCAAATCATTTAGAATAGCAAGCTAACTAGGTAAGTACATGTTAATTACCATTAGCCAGACAATGTTCTACCTCCAAGTCATCATAATTCTTGTAGTAATTGTTGGGAACCCTAAGGTTTTTTAGTTTTGATGATGGTCTTTCGAAACACACTTAGCTATTTTAGAGCTTAAACTGTTCTACGTGTAAAAACAGATCACTAGAGATAAAGTGAATCCTGTTATGGAACAGATTAGGAGATGACTTAATGTGTAAAGGAAATATTCCTATAGAAGTCAATCTCAACTTAGAATAGGATGAAAGTCAAGATTTCACGCCAAAAGGAATCGATCTGCTGTACCAGATCGATGCCTACAGCGAGGAACCAGAACGATTGAGTCATCAATCCACCAGCTGACATCATCCTACACATCATATGTTGTTGCC
>JAPKLX010001362.1:0-22203 GCA_026898415.1 Leonotis leonurus
TGAAAAACCATCATCAAAACTAAGAAATGTTATGGGGTTCCCAACAAAATGAATCGCTATAGTGGTAGCGATATTCATCAGAGACCCATGGCAACGAGAACGCCTTTGGATGGATTGAAATGAATCATATATGAAAGAACTAGGACATATTTTGATGTTTTTCACCGCACAATATAAAAGATAGCATTCAACGGTGTTCACCTTGTTAGCATGCTTAGTTCCAGATATGCAGTACGCTAAAAATTTATGCAAAATACCCAAGACCGGATCACGTAAAAACCCACTTGGTAGTCCCCCTGATTCCCAATTCTCAAATTCAGTCATCTCCAACCAAGCACTATGGGGATTAAAAGTTGGTGGAACTCTATGAACCCCATTAGTGGGAAAACCAAATATGTTCTTCATCATATAAGATGTCACGCGAGTAGGCCTACCGAGTAAACGACAATTAAAAGATTTAAAGTTGTCCGCAACTTCAAAGGTCGTGATAAATTCACATCCAAGTGGATTAATACCTTCTACTTCCATCATAGAATATTTTTCCAGACCCAAATTCTTTAACAATCTCAACAATCTTTCTTTCACTCCCAAACTCTCCATTAGAGTCCAATCATAACATCTTGGAGGAGTAATACTCTTATCAAGAAGTCTTTTAAAAATACTTGCCTGCTCCGACGTAAAAACTGGAATGCCATCTTCCATGTATGTTGTTCTACCAAGACCACTCTCGTCCTCTTCAGCATCGGCGTGTTTAGTGCGTTTTCTCCTTTGTGCCATTTTAACGCACACTTGTTGTGCACTTCAACTGATATCACAATTTTTTTGGATATTGGGAATGAAGAGATTATTTCAATGAAGTATTGGAGTGTAGGTAGAAGGATTTGGAAGTTTTACATGGGTTAATCCACGTTTACTGGTAGTTGTTTCTGTGTAGGTTCAGAGATTTGGGAGTTTCCATGGAGTTAGGGTTTGGAGGTTGGTAGCGTGAAAGTAGAAGGTGGGGAGTTAATGTTGCAGATTTAAATACACGCTTGTAACGGTTGGAATATCGAGGTCATATCCACCCGTTGTTAAAAAGTAGACATGGGTGATATAGTTTAAGTAAATTTGCCCACATTTTTAAACAAATTGAAGCTTCAGCCAATGGTTTTAATCAGAGATGGGTGTGAAAAACTACGTTTTTTCCCTTTAACATTGCACAAAAACCATTACAAAATTCATGTGTGGAGTAGTTTATTGTATGTCACCCGACGAAAAGTATATGCAATGGGTGAAATAATTAAACGTACAAACCACATTAACATATGATAATGATGACAATTAAATCATGTTGATACCAATAAACCTAAACTCCATTGTAGTGATAACAAGATTTGCAACACACATCACATTATTAAATTAACCTCTAATGGACAAATTTAGGTCAATCACAAAACAACATAATTAACAATAATAAGTATCAAAATATTACATATCACCTTAAGACATAAGTAATTCCAATCGTGGAAAAGACACCCCTAAAGATGATTTCATGTTCAAATGGTCAAACTTAAAATCCATCAAAACACCCATATATTACGAACTATCCTAAATAGCGATAACCCAATAATGCAGTCTTATTTCTTGTTGTTCTTAAGCAACCATGCCACGTATTGCGATCTTGCACTTTCCGGAATCCCCTTGAAAATTTTTAACTTATCGGCTTGAGCACCTAGGATCCCACACACCTCAAATCGGTCCTCCATGCTTAGTTCGGGTATGGTTGCTAGTTGCTCGAAGGTACTCTCCAATGCCTTGTCTAGACGATCTTCATACGCAAGGCTATCCACCAACGATGCCAACCTATCATCCGCTTTACGACCAATGTCAACCAATATGTTGCAAACTTGGGAAATTTTATCTTTTCCCTTTGAGTTCTTACGCTTTGATGCAGATTCGTCGGTGGACTTGCCAGTAGCGGCAGACATGCTCTCAGACGGTATATCGATGTCATCAAAGTCGCTGCAATTTACATGGTAATCACCATCGTTGAATCCCTCTCCACTAAAGTAGTCAGAGAATGGTATATCATTCCAGGCATCTCCATTATCACCAGCCATGTCACCATTCGCACGATCCTTACCAAATATATCTTCCCACTCGTCGTAGAACGGCCATCGTTTGTAGCGCATGGTACGAGCATTAGGATCAGTCTACAATCAACAAATAAACATTAATACAATTTGGATACTCAAAATGAAAATGTGGAATGCACTATACTAATTAATGGCGTATACCTTCAAAATATGTTCCCAACTTTCGTCTTCACATTCAATTTTGAAAGAACCGTTTACGTTAAACCCAACTCCACTTCGGTTGAGGATATTCGACAAAGAGTAGTAGTTTTTCTTCCACATGGTTAACTTGCTGTGGATGTGTGGAGATGCTCGTAGATCTGAATTCGGGAACCGTTGCCTCATTAATTCCTCCAGCTTTCCAAGATAGCCCGCTCTAAAACCGTTATCGCTTCTCCAACCATCGGTTATCAAAGTTTTCATTGAGGTAATCAAGCATGATTCCTCAGCTTCCGTCCAACTACGACGTCCCTTGTCATTCTTATTATTCTTCGGTCGTTGCGAATTAGAACCTATGCAATGTTTAAACACAATACAACATGCGAATTACAATGAGAGCAAGTGTAAATCATATGACGTTTATGCTTGAACGAGGAATATAGTTGTAATGCCGACAGCCGTTCATATTATGATGTTAGAATTAAAAAAAATGAAGTTTGAGGATGTTAGGAACATACCTTCGGCCATGGTATTCAAGTGACGCTGTAAACTTTTCAACTCCAATACACCTTCTCACAACTATAAAATCACCCTAAAAAACATGTATAACCTTCAATATGTTTATCTCTTCAAAAATGTTACATTATGCACTTTATAGCACAGAAGCCAAAATTCCTATTTTTCATAAACTAAAAATCTTTGTAAAACCCAGGAAACATAACACAATAATACTTATATAAACTTCTTAAATTCAAGGAAAATTGGGGTTCTCTTTATTTGGTGGTAAACTAAATCTAAGAATGTAACTGAGAAATTTAACTTGTTAAATAGATGGAGTGGCTTGAAAGGATAAAGGAATGAACTACCTTATAAAAGTGGCGACTTCAATCTCCCAAGAATTCGCCGAACAAAACAGAGCGTTTCGTGAAGGCATTCACACGGCCATTCTTGAGAAAATTCTTAAGTTTTCCTCTGGGTTAATTTTGTTATATCTTAGCTAGGTTGAAATGGAAGGAGAAGTAAGAGTGGAGGGCATTTTGGGAAGTTACTTTAGCTTTAAGGGACAAATTGGTAAATGCACTACAAAAAGGCTAGTTGAGATTATTTTTATCTTTCCAACCAAATGAGATATTATTTTTATCTCAAATGCAAAATTTCCTACCAAATGAGTGATGAGATTATTTTTATCCCCTCAAATCTCATCCCCCAATATTATTTTAATCCCATCTCACTATATCTCATCTCTCCTACCAAATGGACCCTTAAAGGAGAGTTGAGGCTCATTTAAGTGTATATATAATATTCTTGTACACGTTTTATAGTTAATGAATATAAAATATCACTGTTCCAATATGGTATCAAGAGTCTAAAAATATTTTTTTTCTCTTCCAACTGCTGCCAAACCGCTGCGTCTGTCTCTTTGCCGATCAATGGCCTCCACCGTTGATACCACCACTGTCGTGCAGCTCAATGCGCCGATTCACTTTCCGATCAAACTCACTTCGTCAAACTTCTCTGTGTGGAGTCGACAGGTGCAATCTACACTTATTGGACTTGATCTCATTGGTTATATTGATGGCACAAAATTTGCTCCATCCAAGATCCTTCAAGACGGTGCTCCAAATCCAGCGTATTTGATCTCGACGGTATATAACCGCTGATCTCGACATTTGGTACAGGTGCAATTCTAGGAAGTTGTTTCGAGAGTATACAACTGCTGATCTCGACGGCTGCGTCCGCCCGTGACGCCTGGTCTCGTCTATCAAACACCTATGCTAGCACCACGCCTGGTCGCGTTCTTTTTCTCAAAGCCAAGTTGGCTCAGAATCTTAAAGGCTCCAGCACAATTACTGAATATTTAAAGGATGAGTGATATTGATGGTGCTCTTTCACTCGCTGGACAGCCTGTGTCTGATTCAGATCTTGTGGCTTCAATAATTACACAACTTGGTGATGACTATCGTTCCGTTTACTCAGCCCTCCATGTTCGCGAAATTGTCGTTACCCTGACTTATATCTCCGATATATTGTTTGACATTGAAAGGTTGATCACTAGTTCGTCTGACTCTCCATCACTGCTCTCAACATCAAATCAAACTCAGGTCAAGTTATCATCTTCTTCTGGACAGTCCCAATAGTCATATGGCAATCAACGTGGTGGTCGAGGTAACCGTGGCCATGGCGGTCGTTCCGGTAGTCGCACTTCTTATAATTAGTCCTCGCACGATAATTATTTTCATGGTCAGCCTGCCTCTGAGTGTTAGTACTGTCATTATCCGGGTCACATTGCCCGTGTTTGTCGCAAACTTGCGCGTTTCCTACGAGAACAAAATATTATGGTTCAGACTCCCCCAGTTGTGAACACAACGATGCCTGGTATGGCGGCTCATGCGGTTAACTCCTGGATATTTGACACTGGGGCTTCGCATCACACTGCAAACTCTGCTTCGCATCTTCACAGCTTCTTTGATTATGGAGTCCCGGATGAAATTCAGCTCAACAATGGTAATACCCTTCACATTGGACATTCCTATATTCTTGCTACAGTTATCTCTTTCTTATGTTCTTTGTGCTCCTGCTTTGAATTGTAATCTCGTTTTCGTTTCTCAACTTTGTCAGACTAATCGTGTTTTTGTTGAATTTTTTCCTTCTTATTTCCTTGTTAAGGACCTAGCCACGGGGACACCTCTTCTACGGGGGCGGAAAGAAAATGAACTCTACACTCTTCCTCTGCCGTCGCCTCCAAGTATCAATGTCACCTCGATGTCGCCTTCCAATTTGCATCACTGCCTTGGGCATCCGTCCATGCGTGTCTCTAAATTTTTGTTTAGTTCAGTCTTTCCTAGTGTTAAGTTCCTTCTAATTTTCATTGTGAGTCATGTTTAGTGAATAAAAGTCACAAACTCTCGTTTTATGATAATTCTATGATGAGTACTAAGCTTTTTGATCTTATTTACACTGATGTTTGGGGTACTTCCTCTAATTCTGTTGATGTTACAAGTACTATGTTATTTTTGTCGATCATTATACGAAGTATATATGGTTATATCCCTTTAAGCATAAATCTGATGTTGCTCCTATATTTAATCAATTTCACCGTCTTGTTACGAAGTATTTTGGGTTCTCCATCATATCGTTGTTCTCCAATAATGGTGGAGAATTTTAAAAATTTATTCTCACACTCAATTCTTTTGGAATTTCTCACTATATCACACCTCCTCATACACCCGAACACAATGGCACAACTAAAAGACGTTATCGTCATATAGTCGAAACTGATCTATCTCTCATCCATCATGCGATCAAATTTTGGTGCCGTTGCCGAGGACTGATAATTTGATAGCACTATTCTAAACACTAAAAATAGGTATAATATAGAGCAAATAGAGTATCGTATCCACAGGGACTGATAGCCGAAAACACACTGATTAATTAACATAAATACTCAATTATTATCTAGGCAAATCAACTAAGAGATAATTGTGAATAAAGGTAGAAATAACCAAATAATAAGTAAACAAATACTATATGAATAACAATATGATGAAAGAGGATTGCAGGGGTAATGTATAAACACTAAATCAATTAACGGATTCAACAATTAACTCTAACTATCAAATTTTAATCCTAATGCATGTGAAGGTTCGCATAGATAACGACATACTACCAGATAGAGCAATTTATGATAGTGGACTAATTTAATTCATATCTCCGCTAGGTCTCAATAAAATTAAATCAGTTACAAACAGCACACAAAGAATATCCTCTTACAGTTCTCCTATCTCCGCTAAGTCTCAAGAAGAAACATGTATTGTGATCTATGAGTTCGGCTATGAATCTAATTCCGGATAAGACATCAAATACATAACTTGCATGCAATCATAGTGATCAATTATCAAAGCATGAAAATTAAATTCATAAATCACAAACAAGCATAGGAAGGAAAATTAGGAATTAATATTACGAATCCATTAAAAGATTATAGTTCAATACATATCCCCCCTAGAATCACAAAAAGACTAGTCAATCATAATAAAAACAAACATTGAATATAAATATAAATAAAATAACATAAACCCCTGATGCAGAATTGGTGACGTCGGGTTGTCAATCCTTGATCACGAATTCCACGCCAAGAATTTTGAATTAAACTCCAAGAATCTCTAGAACAATAGTGTATGAAATAAAAGTGTATAAAGGTCTCTAAAAGTGGGCAAAAGTTCGTGGGTTAAAGAATGAATCACCCTTATATAGTCTTAGGGCATAGTACAAAGAAACATGGAAATAAACTACAAATAAGGAAACAAGGTTTCTCGCGTGTGGCATCGGCGACCTGAGCCTGGGTGGCCGAAAATTGTGCTCCAGAACGGCGATCGCCGAACCACTCGAGATAGATTCCCGCATGTTTGGCGACCAGATCGGCAGTCGCCGAAGTTTGTGCTCGACTTTGGCGGCCCCAGCCCTGGGTCGCCGATCTTGCTGCTTTCTCCTCCATGCGTGGTTTTCTGTGCCCCATCCACTCGTGCCTCGTCTCATGTCCTATTCTTCGGCCTGGCATGCATTTCTTCTCCTCGACTACGCCTCTCGACCTCCAATATGTCCAAAATCCGCAAAAACCTAAAGAAAGATGCAACGAAACAACCAAAAGTAAAACCGACACAAAACAACCAAAACAACGAAAATAAATGCGAAACAAACCGAAACAAGATACTAAAAGTGGAAAAATGTAACATTAAAATCATGCAAAATGAGTGTTTATCAGTAATGAATAGATCTAATTTATAGAGTCTAGGGTTTCATATCCGTTCTATAAAAATTGTCACGGAAATTAAAGTTTTCTCTAAATCATTAACTTCATTCTAAACAATAAAGGTTTAGAAATAATTAATTGATCGCTTGCAATTAATTTATTTGAGACAAATAAATCCGACATAAGAATCGGAAGTTATAGTCAAATTCTCGTAATTAGAGACCTTTAGAAAAGGTTCATGTCTCGATTCGAATTAATTTATTAGATTCACTAAATTAATTAGCACCATAATAATTAATCGTACTTAATTAATTATTAATCATTAAAATTAAAATATTTAATTCAATAATTAATCTTCTATTAATTATAATTTAATTAATATAATTAATTAAATATATCAAGTACAATTAATTAGGCCGAAGCCTTAGTTAAATTGTATTTGTTGAAACTTGTATTGTTATAACTTGAATGGGAACGTGGATCATATGGTGTTGCTGGCATTTTCAAAACAAACACTTTTTGTTTGGAATTAGTTTCAGTCATAATATCTTAACATGCAAAACTTGAGTTAGGAGTCTCGAAATAACCAATTGCGTGTCATTATACAAGTAAATACATGATGTTTTTGATTGCATAATAATTATTTGAGCCACCAATAATACCATCTGTTATTGTTTTCACACAATATTAGAATTTATGAATCACTTCAACTTAATTCACATCGTAAAATCTCATAGTTTTTTTTCATAAATATCACCATTTACATCTCCCTTTATATTTAAAACCAATTGAAACTTGCATTAACAATTTATTAGCTTCTAATTTGGGAATAAAAATATAAATGTTAACTTATCTTTGAAACATATTGTTTCACCTCCAAATTAAGGTAAATCAAATCCTAAAGGATATTAGTATCACACGGTCGGTGTTTTATCTTATATTATGATATTGCATCTAGAGGTGACAATTGAATCAAGTTGGGTCGTTATTATCCAGTTTGTTATTGTTAAACTTGCCCCAACCTGTTAAGAATATAGTTATCTCGAATCTGAACCCAACCTGAATGGTTCAAACTCGAACTCAACTCGAACCCAAACTGACACGCTTTTTTGTTCAGTCGACACGATACTAATCCAATTGGACAACAACCCAATATTATACAGTTTAATAAATCGTGCAAAAATAAGTTAATAAATGATATTATACAATTTATAAATATGAGAGGCGTTTCTCTATATTGTATATGAGAGGCATGAGGGGATAATAAATTGTCAAACATGAAATGTAAAGACCGAAAAGTAAATCCTAATTAGGGTAAAATATATTATCAATGATAATGTTAACTAATATGATTATATATTTAGGCAACCCAAACTCAATCCAAAAATTTTAGCTCCTAATTGGGTCAACCTGATAAGGACCCGAACCTAATAAAGGTCAAACTAAACCCATTAATTTTGTGTCGGTTCGTGTCAAAGTATCATGTCGTGTTGAGAACTGACAACCCTACTTGCATCTAGTAAAAAATTCAGAGTTAGGGTTCCCTATTATCTATTTATTCATATTTATTATGCATTTATTCTATCAATAGAATATTATTATATCTATAGTATTTATAATGTATGGGAAAAAGTTAAGAGTATGTGTTGGTTTTGATTAGAGTATTATGATGTATTGGGGGAAAATACACCGGTTTTAAAATTCTTCACCTAAAATTGATTAATTAGAAATCTATAAAGATCATTAAACTTATGGAGTTAGTTAAGAGTTTGAATACATAAGTTTATGAATAAATATAAAATTATAGTTTTGAGAATAATGTGTAAATAAATATAAAATTCTTGATAGAAATAATGGTAAGTAGTAAACAACACGAAAAATTATTATGTGGTTCAAAGATAAATCTCATATATTCACGATTTCAATGTGACTCGAGAGTTCACAATAAAGTGGAGAGTGTGTGAATAGTGTATTATAGATATGTATCACTCAACTGACTATAAATATTGACGCTCAAATGTTCTTATGAAACTGAATATTTCTAAAGCTATATATATCAAATGTTACTCTGATGTTCTAGCTTTTGTCGTATACTTTTTTCGTAGATTGCTCTCTTGTTCTCGTAGTTGTACCACGCGTTTCATTTTTTTTCTTTCTCGAAGTGATGTATTTTTATCATTCTTTGAATCAAAGAGTCATTGAAGTAGATCTCTTTAGATATAGTAGTTATTATTGATAATTTTGTCCTTCAATATGCTTCACAATTTACGACTTAATCTCCATTTTAATGATTTTATCCATATTAGTTTGTTTATCAATACAGACTCATGTTCCTTAGTTTTCACACTAACCATAGTCTAGCATGGTCATTAGTTTTGAGGTTCGGGTTTGATTTCAGTTTTTTTATTGGTTTATATTATTCGGTTCATATTAAACTACTTAATAACTCACTTTTCTAAAAATGGCTTATCATCAGTGGAAGTTTGGTATATAAATCTAAACTTTTTATTAAAAATCTTCCCAACACTATATATATATAGAGAGAGAATGGTACATATTAAAAGATAATTTTGGTATATATCTTATTTAAAATATTTTATCCCTAAAAATATGGAATTTGTTATTCTTTTTAACTAGAAATTTTCGTCCCGTGCGATGCACGGGTTGAAAATTTTCATATAGTAAATAGAATCGCACATTATTACACACAATTCAATTTAAAACAATATATCAAATAGATTCAAACTCCACTAACTATATTCAACCAATTTAAAATGAGATTCAAACTCAACTCACTACATATTTCCATAAAGGTCAAAACACATAATCAAAATGCATGACAAATCCAAATGTAAATTATTTTCGTGAACGGATGAAATATATTATATTATAAATCTAATTTAATACTTAATTTTCTTTTATTTTTTTAAAACATATTAGTTCTATTCTGTTGTAAAATTAAATTTATTTAATCTAATAAATCTTATAATAGTTCATTAATTCCTAAATATATTATAAAATTATCATCAAAATTAATTTTTAATTGGAATATTTATTTTAATACTTTTATATAGAATTATATTCTTACGAAAAAGAATATAAACTCTTCGTATAATGAATTGTTATAATTAATTAAATTTTAAAAATCTAATTTTTTTTAAAGAAACATTATTTTGTAGAAAAGTTCATCATTAAAATTATTTTTCTATTAAAATTTATTTTAATATATAAATAGACATGTATATATATAGAGTCTAAACTAATTTGCATACACTATATCACATTCAACATTTACCCCCAAATCAAAGAGCATGTGTTTTTGATAGTCATTAAGAAAACATATATTCCATTCGTCTCACTTCATTAGTCACACTTTGATCAAATATGTGGGAATTTTTTAGTCAAAATATAAATTCACTTCATTATATAAAAGTTTAGTACTACTATAGTTTTGTTTTGAGTGAAAGTATGACAATCTCCCCTGACATCTCTCTCGCCGAGCCTAGCCTAGCCTAGCCATTTTATGTTTCTCGACCAATTAACACTAATTATGATATGCTCTCAGTTTCCTCCCCAATATGTTGCATTCTTTTGATTTTCAATCCTACGCACTCAATTTCTCATGGATTCAATTAACAAAACGGCGTGAGAGCACATTGGCAACAACGTCTACACATTCCTCGAGCATGAATTTGATTACCATGAATTATAGGAGCTATCGGAGCCAAATCGATCCTCCACGGACCACCACAGTCTGTGGCCAATAATTTTAATTGGGAGGGGAGCAATTCGCCGTGATCACTCAATTCACTACCTAAACTATAATATGACGGAGCATAAGAAATGACGTTAATGTGATTAAGAATTTAGTTGTTAGAAGTTGGTGTTCTTAAAATGAGATAACAGTAAGAATTAAAACGCAAGCTAAATCTACTCAACCGAACAAAATATTATTAATAGAACAATCATATCTAATCTAATGATTCCAACCAAATACCCTAATAGTTTGCATACAAATGGTGACATTGAAGCCCCTAATATTAACAGCAATGCAGTCTGCCCATGTGAACGATGAAAGACAAGGAGAAGGATACAACTACATCAGACACCATGCAGTCTGAATTTATTACGGCACTTGTTCCTCTTCCCTCCTACTAATCTCTTCTGTTGTAAGCCCAAAGTCTTCGTTCTCTACAACTCATTCTCTTAAAGCCTCTTCTCTTTTAGGTCAAGCCTCAGAAACCTGCAAATATGCATCAGCATCAGCACCACAAATGCAATCAGCTCCTGTATTTGAAAACATTATTATGCAACCCCCTATCCTTTCTATATATATCTTCATGCAAACGTGACACACACATATTGCAATAAAGTGAATCAAGGAAAAACAACATTTATTCTCATTGTATATGTTTATTTGGCATCAGCAGCCTTGCACACTCTTGTCACTACAAAATCCAAGAGTAGAGGATTATATGTACAGTAATAGGAAAATTGTGTGGAAATGATGGATATCAATATTTATCAATCCACAGATAAGTAAGAATAAGAATAAAAAAGAAAATGATCATTTACAGAATTTACAACTATCTATAAACTCATTTTAAAAACAGAGGTTGATAACTGAATAAAATATTAATATCAAAACAACGTAAAAGAAAGCAAGCAACTCAAGCCAAATTTAATATCATATTTTATTTCATTCATTAATGTTGTGCTGTGCACATCCTTTTACGACACTTAGAAATTTGGATAAAAGACGATGCCAGGAGATGATGCTTAGTGAGTAGAAGATTGAATTACTATAATTTTAATCACTTTAAAAGAAGAGGGTTTGGGCTCACCCCTTGAATTATATCAAAATAAGTATGAAAATTGAACTGTATACCATGAGCGCCTCATTGAGAAAGGCTAGCAAGCCCATCCATTTGCTTTCTTCAATCCAAAATCACAATTTTCGACACTCTCTCTCTACAATTGTGCAGAACCTTTCTCATCCCCTTCCGCAGTGACGCCCTTCTTTCTCCGAATCGAACTCGATTGTTGCGTCCGAGACTCGGATCTATTTGCAATCGTGCGTTCTCCGTTGATCAAAATTATTCGCCGCACTTCTCTCGAACCGCCGGCAACAGCAGAGCGATACATCTTTGTCTACGGACGAAGAAAATTGCCGCAAAATTGAAAAAGGGGTTGATGATGAGAGATTATTTATAGAGATATTATTTAATTTGGGAAGCCATTTTAGAATATAGTGAAAGGACGTGAATGTTGGAAGTCCGAAAAAGAAAAAAAACTACTTTAATAACTGCATAAAAATAGTAACCGCCTCTTAACTTTGTTTTTATATATTAGTATAGACAAGTCCATCGAGCGGCATGAAGTGAGCGACATGTGACCCGAATCCCCCAACCGATCCTTCTTCAACAGTGATCAAGACTTGGTGCGTTCTAGCTGAGCGTCGGATGAGAGCTTGATCGAGTGGCTTGAAGAAAAGCGCATCTACAACCATCAACCTCAGGCTGTGGGGCTCGACCAGTGCAACTGCAGCTAAACAGCTTTGCACAGCTGCTCTGTATCCTAAGAGCGCAACTCTCTCGCCTTCAATCAGTATCAGGCCCTTACCGACCTAAAGTGTTACAAAAACCGTGTTTGTTCCTGTATAATAAGGCCAGTTTTCCACTCTAGAGTCGAGAGAATACGTCAAGATGAACACCTTTGTTTCCTAATGGAAGCTCGACTCCTACCCCGTTTCCTTCAGGGTAACGGAAGCAGCACGACATGTCGTCTATGGCAGCAGCAGTCTCCACCATGTTAAACAACTCAGCCTCTTCCGAAGGAGCCATGACCACCATATTAGGCAAGCAAGCCATGAAAGTCACATCAAAGCCCCACAATGCGTAGGACCATCTGCTCCCACTAAGCCAGCTCTATCCATTGCAAATCGCACCGACAATCTCTGCAGATCAACATCGTGCACTACCTGCACATGAAGCCAAAACGGGCTTCATTCCTCTTGAGATCTATAAAGATGCTGCAAATGCAGACGAAAAAAGGAACGTGTTCTCTTGCCTAATCATAAGCCCTTTGCATGAAAGAAGAGTAGATTGCACATAATGGCTTGATGATGCCTTCACATACCAAACCTGCAGCAAATATCTTGTCTGCTTCAGCTTCTGCTATCAACGCCTCTGCAAAGTACGTCCTGAACGTCTTTGTGGGAGCAGTGGCCTTAAAATTGTCTTCCCTGTTCCTGGATCAAACTTGCTCACACATGCAAATAGGAAGCTTCTTAGCGACTCCCTGAATCAATTTCAATGACTCTGAGTGAAGGTTTCGTTCGAATAATAGAAGCTTTTTTCCAGTTCCAACGGGAAGTAGGGGTCCTTCTAAATTTGCAGTCGGTAAAGAAACTTGATTGTTGTCGTTAAGAATTACGATCATGTCAGAGTCAAGATAACCAGCATTGTTCATTGCTTCGTATGTCTGATCTGCTGTCATGGCACTATCACTGTGAAGTTTCAAGAATAAAGTTGAAGAATCAAGCAAGATCAAGTGCTGCCCAGAACCTATTCTGCTCGTTTTGTTCTTATTCTTTGTTTCAATAAAACGTGTGTTAATAGAATGACAACTCTATTAGTTATTCTGTTAGCTTGCTTTACACGTCAGACTTTATATCCAGTAGTATATATACATGTAAGCATCCGTATTATTGGTTCAATGAGAATATTGCTTCTATCTTTTTCACAACGGTTTCACGTCTTCTTCTTCATCTTTTTACTTCAATTCAAATTTGTTACTGTCATGGATTGCGAATCTGGAGTTTTCACATGGTATCAGAGCATCGTGGAATCATTGCCCACGCATCTCTGAAATCGTTCTTCGCTGCACATATTATTTTTTTTTTTTTTTTGCTACGATGGTGAAAGCAAATGGAAAGGAAGTAGCTGCATTTCCTAACGATGATAGCAACAGTCCTTTCTATGTTCATGTTAGTGATAATCCTGGCGCTGTGATAGTGAATCAACAGCTAAACTCTTCCAATTATAAAATCTGGTCGCGCTGCATGCTGACCGCTCTCGAAGCTAAGAATAAGGTTGGTTTTATTGATGGATCTATACCTAGACCAGGTGCTCGCGATCCTGAGATTGGAGCGTGGTTGAGATGCAATAGTTTGGTAGTTTCGTGGTTACGAAACTCGATGGTTCCAGAAATAGCAGCCAGCATTATGTATATTGGTGTAGCTGCACAAATCTGGGCAGATTTGCACGAACGATTTTCCCAAGGTGATTTGGCGAAATTTTTTCAATTAAGACAGAGATTGATGAAGCATAAACAAGGTTCTATGGATGTTAGTGCGTATTATACCAGTTTGAGAACTGTTTGGGATGAATACAGAGATCTACAACCAATAAATTGGTGCGATTGTGGTTATTGTAGATGTGATGGAGCCAAAAGGTGGAACGATCATCAATCAAAGGATTGTGCTCTTTATTTTTTGGAAGGATTGAATTCTAATTTCATTCCTCTACGCAATCAACTTCTTTCTACAGTTCCTTTTCCTGATGTTTCAAAGATTTTTGCTATGGCATCTCAAGAGGAGCGTCAGAGAATTATGGATCTAGGATCTAATGTTGAGGAAGTTCCAGTTGCGAGTGAACTTCCTAGTGTCATTGCTAATGCTGTTTCTGGACGAGGCAGAGGCAGATTCCTTTGTTCTCATTGTGGAAAAACAAGTCATACAGTGGACAGATGCTTTGAATTGCATGGTTATCCACCAGGTTTTGGTCGAGGGCGTGGAAAATTTCAGTCGTCTGGTGAGAGGTCTATGAATGATAAATACTCTCAAAGGAATATTAATTGTGTTGATGATGAGGTTTCTGAAAATAATCAAGGATCAGATGTTGAATTTTCTGATGAACAGTGTTTGAAGTTTATGTCATTTATGCAGAATAAGATAAGTGGCAAAGGAACAGGTCCAGCAACAAATTCTACCACTTCTTCATTCAATCCTCAGTTTCATATATCTTCCCCACCTTTCTCAGGTAATCTTTCCCTATCTAAATCGATTTCTTCTTCATTATCTGTTCAAATTTCATCTTCTGCCTGGATTTTAGACACTGGTGCTACTCACCATGTGTGCTGTGATGAATCTCTTTTGTATGATGAAAAGTCTGCACTAAATACATCTGTTGTCTTACCTAATGGAGGTCGTGCTAAGGTGACAAAGGTTGGAACAGTTAGAATTTCTCCTCACATAGAATTACAGTCTGTTTTGTTGGTTCCCAGCTTCAAGTATAACTTGCTTTCTGTTAGTGCTTTGACTTCTTCTTCTCATTGCACTGTCAGTTTTAATGCTGTTTCATGCAATATTCAGGGAGCTTCACCGGGGACTGTGATTGGGAAGGGTAGAAGAGAAGGCAATCTATACATCTTGGATGTCTCTGTGAAAGAAAACCCTACTATTTTTGCTTGTATTTCTGCCAATATGTGGCACTCTCGTTTAGGTCATCTTTCAAATAAAAAGCTCAATGCATTGTCATCTGTACTCTCTTTTAAGGGATCTGTAAACCATGTATGTGATGTCTGCCATTTGGCTAAGCAAAAGAAACTATCCTTTCCTTATTCTGAATCTGTGTCCCAAGCTATCTTTGATCTTGTACACTGTGATTTATGGGGTCCTTTTGCTACTCCTACTGCTTGTGGATACTCTTACTTCCTTACCATAGTTGATGATTTCTCTCGTTTTGTTTGGACTTTCCTTCTCAAGCAAAAATCTGATACTAAACTTGTTCTCACTCAGTTTTTTGCTACTGTCCTTACACAATTCAATAAAAGGATAAAAGTTCTTCGGTGTGACAATGGTGCAGAGTTCATTCTTCCTGATCTGTACTTAAAATATGGGACTGTTATACACCATTCATGTGTTGAAACACCACAACAAAATGCCCGTGTTGAAAGAAAACATCAACACCTTTTAAATGTTGCTAGAAGTCTTATGTATCAATCACACTTACCTATTGTTTATTGGGGTGATTGTGTTTTGGCAGCTTCATATTTGATAAATAGAATTCCATCCTCTGTGTTACCTGATAACAAAACCCCCTTTCATTTCATGTTCAACAAAAATCCTTCATATGAACACTTAAGAGTGATAGGGTGTTTGTGTTATATGTCTACTTTGTTGAGGAATAGAGATAAATTCTCTCCAAGAGCCTCAAAATGTGTCTTTCTTGGTTATCCTTCTGGTTTTAAAGGTTATAAGGTTCTGAATCTGGAAGATAACACTGTGTACATCAGCCGTAATGTTGTGTTTCATGAGGATGTTTTTCCATTTTCTCATCTCAAACCATCTGATTTTTCCATATCCCAATCACCAACTGTTTCTACTTTGCCTTCTGAATCATCCAGCAATATTTCTCCACAACCCTCTACTGTATCTCAGACTGTTTCTCTCCCTATCATTTCCTCACGAAGTGGTAGAACACTCCACCACTACTACAAATTATATAATACACTACCCTGCATACACTACAGTTTTTTCATAAACTGTAGTGTATGTGCGTTTTTTTTACTAAAGACTACGCTTATAAAAAAAACCGTAGTGTATATTAGTTATAGACTACGGTTTTTAAAAACCGTAGTCTATGTGCGTGTATTTTTAATGCATACACTACGGTTTTTAAAAAACCGTAGTCTATGTACGTGTATTTTTAATAAATACACTACGGTTTTTAAAAAACCGTAGTCTATGTGCGTTTATTTTTACCATATAGACTACGGTTTTTAAAAACCGTAGTGTATGTGCGTGTTTTTTTAGTACATATACTACGGTTTTTTAAAAACCGTAGTGTATGTGCGTGTCTTTTTAGTACATAGACTACGGTTTATAAAAACCGTAGTGTATGCGCGTGTAGTTTTAGTGCATAGACTACGGTTTTTAAAAACCGTAGTGTATGTGCGTGTAGTTTTAGTACATAGACTACAGTTTTTAAAAACCGTAGTGTATGTGCGTTTACATAGACTACGGTTTAGCTATGATTTTCAAGTTGTAGTGTATATGCTATTTCATAAAAATAGCAAAAAAAAAACACATTTTGAAGAACCCTAATGGGGAAGCACCGAAACACTCCCTCTCTCCCTCGCTCTCGAATTTTAGGAGTCTCCAGTGTAACACAGCCATCTTTAACACTTCTCTGAAGCCTAATCCTCTGTAAATCATAGTTTTTTTACTAAAAATCATTACAAAATCATCCTCCCCAAGTCTCTGCGATTCCATTAACACATTACATTGAAGATTTGAGCTTGGGTTGAGGAACCCTAGTTTCCGCCGCCACTACCTGGGTGCGTCACCGGCGGAGGAGCTCGCCTGAATACTACTCATCATCCATTAATCGAGCTCCTTACAACCAATTATCTGACCTTCGCATCCCCGCTGAACAACAATTAGTCGGGCGATTCATTTAGCGATTGAAACAAATCGCGGCTGCCACAACCAGTTCTAAACACTTAATCCAATCGCGACAGCTGTGTCTAGGTGTTCCAAATTGCGACTCCAATCGCGACTGCTGCTCCAGACGATTCAAATCGCGACTGATACAGGCGGGATTTGGCGATTCAAATCGCCATTGCTGCTCCAGACGTCGGGTCAGAAGCTTCTGCTCATCTATGGCGGTTTGCTGTTAGGGTTTGCTCAAAACTCAATCTTGCGTTCCTAATTTCTTAATTCTCACGCTCACGCACTTTCTCCAGTCAGTTATATGAATTCCCTGCATAAATCATGATATGGGTTTTGGAAGAACTATTCCGTGAGCTGAAGGGCACACTTCTGTAATCTCGAGACTCATAACTGGTCCAGTTCCCATTATTTTGTGAGAGTTTAAAATGTGAAAAATAATGAAGTATTGTTTTTTCTTCGACGGTTGTTTGTAATTGTAGTTTTTAGATTTTCGGTATAATTAAGGATTCTATTGTTGTTTTGCCAAATGAGCAGGGCATGGCAGTCATTCCTTGTGGAAGTATGCGGGTAACGTCGTGGGGAGTCCAGCCTCAGTTCATTATAAGATCCTCTGTTGTAAATAGAGCATCGGCATCTACTCATTGGTAGGCTTTTCCGTTGTCGTTTTCGAAAAACTTAGGTTTATCTTATAAATAAATGACCATCTTTTATTCGTTTATGGAGTGCATTTTTCAGTGCTTACAATTTACGATGTTGCATACTAGAATTTGGTAATTGATGCTTTTATTTGAAAGCTGCTAAGACACTTTCTTGAGGTTGGCTTTGCGCATTCTTTTTGTCATATGAGTATTATATGAATGTTGCAGCTTAGTTTTTTTGCTCATTTTGGTAGCATGTAGAGGTTTAGGATAGGACTATTTAGTAGAATGTGGGGTTTATGGATGTTTAGTTGCTTTTCTAGTGAATGTTGACTTGAAGTAATAAGAGATAGATAGTATGCTTTTCTAGTGAATGTTGACTTTGAACACTTGTGATCATTTGCAGATGTCTTTTCTGCTGATCATATGTTTTGAAGTTTTGTGAGTTTCGTTATATCATTGCTTCTGAGTTCATACATGCCTTTTGATTTCTTCCGCTTGTTTTTCTACTTATTTTTTCTTGACCAGGGGAGTATACATCCTTATGCTTTTATACTGTTCTATAGCTATTAATTTTTACTAATTTATTTGTCTCGGATTCTCTATCTTTTTCTGTTTCATCGTTCAAAAGACCGTTGAAGTCTTGATATCCTATTAACAGAATCTCTCATTCATCTTGTTGTCTCTTGTGTGCAGTTTTTCCAAAAGGGTTGCCTCACTAAGTTCAACATTTTTCTCTCAAAAACCCTTGGATGAACTTTTAGGGGCAGCATCATGCATCATGCCATGCCAGAGGAGAGGAGCTCGCCTTGTTGTTAGAGCCGAAAGAGTGAGTTGAAAACTGTATTGATTTTTTTTGTCAATTATATGGATACTCTAATCTATGTTAATAGTATTAGGCTATTTGCTGAAGTTGATTAGTTGATACCTTGGTGTAAATAGGACTTAAATCCTTATCACTCACATCCCCTCACTCACTTACACACATTGATCCACAGGCTCAGAACCACCATTGATAAAAAAGAAAAGAATAGAAGTAAAGAAAGGAAACCACATAAAACTTGCGTGCAGAATTCCAATTTTATATTAAACAGTACAGTTATACTGACTAAACCAGCAAGGTAAACTGGTCCAGCTCTCATACTTTCGGAAGGTTTGTAATAAACATAATAAACTACCTTCTGTACATAATAAGGTGAACTATCCACAGACCATGCATTTCCCATGTACAAATAATCATATGCGGCTTTTTCACTGCAGGATTACTATTCTGTTCTTGGTGTATCTAAAAATGCAAACAAGTCTTATATCAAAAGTGGTTAGTATTAGCTTGACTCCTTGTGCTTATTTATTGAAATTTTCATCCAAGCTTTGAGTAGAATGTCTTGATTTAAGTTGCATTTCCATGTCTAATTTAATCATATGTTATTTATTTTTCTTCTCCACTGATCTGCAGATCTTACAAGTATTTTGTTTGACAAATATTCTTGGTCACATAATGCATCAATTAGTCTTATTGAACGGACTTACTTGGCAGCGTATTATAGTCTATTTGTGCTGGTAACCATCAATCAGTATACAACCATCATCCTATTATCCTATACACTTCGTAAATGACTAAATGTATCTAACATGTTCCTTCATTATTTGCTATTCTCCCTATTTAGAATTCTTTGCATGAAACACGACTCTTTCAAGTTTCCGTAGATCATTCATATTAATATTACATAGAAAATTCCTGTTTAACCATTTTCATTAATCAATCTGCATCCTCATAGATTTTTTCTTCTAAATTGGACTCGGTACTTTTATGTTAGAATTTCTTCTTCATCCAATGCACCTTCTAACTGTTTTATCTGATTGATGTAGATATAAGGATTTGATAATATTTAATTTGTTTTACTTTCTTCTCCAGCATACCGCAAGCTTGCTAGGAATTATCACCCAGATGTGAACAAGTAAGTGGTGATGCTCCTTCTGTTCTTTTCTTCTTCTTTTTTTTTGATTTACTGCTGGCATATTCTGGGACATTTTTGATGAATAACACTAAAACTCGTGTAATTGAATATATGGGAAGAGATACTAAAGTTGCTGTCAGTGAATATTAGAGCTGATGGATCATGTTTAACGTTTATTTGGTTTAACGTTTGTAGCTTTGTCTCTTGTTTCTCATGATCTTGTTATTAATTTTGCAGGGCAAATGGATCTTATTAGGTTTCATCAATAACTCTTGCATGTATCGGGGACACAATCCTAATTTAAGAAGTCCAAAGTTGAAAGTGAGGGTAGAAGAAAGTGTTACTTTAAATTAATGTATTTAATTAATTACATTTTGGATGGAATGATTGTTTATTCTTTAGATGTATTACATTATGAATCTATTTTGATATAATGAAATTGTGGATTCTTTAATCTTATTGTTGTCATTATATATTTTTTAATTTTTAATTTGAGATTTAATTTTAAATTAAATATAATATATATTTATATAAAATAAATTATATAAAAAGGTTAGTTAATATAGTATAGACTACGGTTTTTCTCAAACAACCGTAGTCTATGCTTATGATAGACTACAGAAAATAAGAGATACACTACAGATAAAAAGCGTTGTCTATTTAAGCTCATACACTACGGTTTTTTCGAGAAAACCGTAGTCTATACTATATCATACACTACAGTTTTTCACAAAATCGTAGTCTATTTTAACTCAAACACTACGGTTTTTTCAATAAACTGTAGTCTATACTGAAACATATACTACGGTTACATGAAAAACTGTAGTGTATTATGGTACATACACTACGGTTGAATGTTGAACTGTAGTAATTGATATGAATACACTACGGTTTTGTCTACATAGACTACGGTTTTTAACCGTAGTCTATGTGGAGAATAGACTACGGTTTGAGAACCGTAGTGTATACCAATGAGTATACACTACGGTACTATAGACTACGGTTCTAAAAGGTCATAGACTACGGTTTAAAACCGTAGTCTATGAGCGTTTTTCTACTAGTGTTCATTCCTTAAAGCATGCTGTTGATGTGACAATACAAGGAGTGGTTGACTTGTGACAAATTTAGGTATGTCGGCAGTCCACCGTAGTTACCGTGAGGAGCAACTAGATTTTAATGTCATAGCAGCTCGCTGTCCTTTATGTTGGGACTTCATCATTCTTCTTTAACTGAAGCAACCAGATCGTTTTTAGAATCAAACGATCTGCTATATGAATGTTGAGATGATAAGATCGTTTTTGGATATAAACGATCTGTTGCTGAATATACCAGTTCGTTGTACTTCTTTTGAGCGTGCTGCTTCATCCTCTTGTAATGTCTTGAGAACGATCTTGTTGTTAAATAAGGCAGTGGGCTGTTCCTTCTTTCACGACGAGCTGCCCAATAATTTGTAGAATATAACAAGCTTATTTTGTACTGTTTGAAAACTCAAATTCTAAACTAGAGAATCAGATCGTTATAAGTAAACTTGAAACTTCAAGCTACTTTTACAATTGTGATCTGTTAAAACATAATCTAGAAGATCACCAAAGCAAGCAAGATGAAATGACAGCTTGCTGCAATTACGAGAAGCAGATCGTTAATTTCTTGGAAAACGATCTGCTCTCTTTTTACTCGAGCTGTCTTACATAGGGAATAAACACTTGCAATAATAACAATCATTGTGTCCAGGATATCTATAAGACAGATCGTTATTTACTTTTAATAAAACGATCTGCTACTTTTACACTTGATGAACCTTAATAGATGACAATGATTGTTTGGTTTCAACATTAACATGTAGTTTCGAGGAACATCATCAAAACAAATAAATTTATGGGGTTCCCAACAATTTCCCCCTTTTTGATGATGTCGAAACCTACATAAAACCTTCTTTTAAGACGTAGTAATCAATGAAGATAGTTAAGGAACATAATGAAAATGACAAGCATAAAACATTGCCTGGACAAAGAGATATTGTCATCAGGTTGTTTTTCAAAAATAGACATACTTCATTGATCAATCAAGATTACAATTTACATAAGTAGAGTAGTTCGCTGCAAAAAGTTTTTTTTTTTTTTTTTTTTTT
>JAPKLX010000724.1:4206-52817 GCA_026898415.1 Leonotis leonurus
TTTTGTTTTGGTTATGATTTAATGCTTGGGAGTTAATTAAATTCTTTGTGTTTTAAATCTGAAGTAGAACTTGAAATTCGGGCTCGAGAATATATTTTAACAATGATGGTCTACTGTTAAAATGTGAGAATGATTTCTGTGAAGTGGTTGAGTTTTGTTATAAAAATAGCTTTGTGAGAACTGGTGATTTCTAAGGCATGCCTAAAGTTTATGCAGATCTCCAACATCCTATACTGAAAATGTCTAAGTTCATATCATTTTATGTCTTGTATGTGTTCTGGAATTAAGAGTATGAAGTGGAGATAAGGAGGGAGTTAATTATGAACTAAATTCTAAGAAATCATTAACATAAGTATTGAATGCTAAATCTTAAAATCTTTACCTCAAGCTTCAACTACTTCGCTTTGCTTTTGAACTCTCCTATCTTCTTCAACTTGCAGAATTATGTGAGTGGTTGTGTTGTAGTAATTGCTTAAGGAAGTAATCTATTATATAGTGTTAATATGTGAAGTAGTAGCTCCTAAAATCTGCCTTAATAGATCTTGTTTTGCAGGATATGAAGCATGGAGTAGCTTTAGAGTTCTTCCCTTCCAATCAGCCGTCCATTCTTTTCTCTTGAGCTCTGTGCTCAGTCTGCTATTTCACTGTTCTCCCCTATTGATTTGTATTTATTAAATTTTGTTTGTTCTAGTGAATCTTGATTAAATCTTTTATTCTTAGGGGGAAGGGGTGTGGGCAGTAGAGGCCTTACTTTCCCTACTTTTTGTACATGCATCATCTGATTGTTTCATGTACCTTAATTACTTAATTATTTACTTAATTCTTTAGGGGATGTTCCTGTTGTAAAAAGTGTTTGAATGGATATCCTCCCATCCCTTTCCCTTCACTTCTGTCGCAAGTAGTGTAGTGTTTAGTGTAGGCTTTATTTTTTTCAACTTTGTTTAATTAATCCACCATAATATATATATATGTATACATTTATATAATGTCTTATCTTATACTTTTATTAAAATTACCTTAAGATTTTAAGATAGTAACAATGAAATCACATCTAGGATAATTAAAAGATAGGGTTTCTTTAATACTACTTGGTAAAGACCAAACCTCATACTAAATCTCATTTGGATTTAAATTGAAACTAGTTCAATTTAGATAGTGTAGAAATAACCATTTTCAATTTGCCAATTGATTTCCTATTAACAAATGAAAATCAATTACTCACAAACATATGATGCGAGATAACTATTACGAATAAGCGGGGTATTACAGGATACATGTTTGATGGCTATATGATATTTCTATTACTTTGGGTGACGCTACGAGAGTGGGCGGTCATTGCAGTGGAAGATGTGCAGTTGAAGTTCATTTCTTCTATTCTAGTATTGAGAGATGTTTTGTTCGTGGCTAGTTTTAAAAAGAATTTAATTTTGGTTTCTAAACTGATTCATAATGGATATTTAATTTCTTTTGATGATTGTGTAACTATCAAGAAAGGAAATTTTGTTATCGGTACTGGCACGATGGTAAACAATTTGTATACTATATCTACACAACCTAAGCAACAAACTAATGCGACTTTTAACTTATCTACTGATTCTAAGAAACGAAAATCTTCTCATCTTTTATCGAATCATACATATCTACGACACTTAAGACTTGTTCACATTAACCTTAGAAGGATTCTATAGTTGGTAGCTCACGCCCCATTGGAGGAACTCCATGGAAAACCATTTCTGACTTGTGAATCCTGCATGGAGGGTAAAAGGACCAAGAGACCTTTCAATGTCAAAGGAAATAGAGCCCATGATTTGTTGGATATAATTCACTCCGATGTATATGGTCCAATGTCGACTCAGGCAAGAGGTGGCGCGCAGTATTTCATCACTTTCAGTGATGATTACTCAAAACAAGGATATGTCTAATTGATGCACCATAAGTCGGATTCCTTTAAGAAATTTAATGAATTCTAGGGACTTGTAGAGAATCGACATAGAAAGACTATCAAGTACCTAAGACACCTACTGAGTTGTGTACCAAGCGAAAGCCCAATGTAAGACATTTCAAGGTGTGAGTTTTTCCAACACACGTGCTAGAAAAGGACGCCGACAAATTAGCACCTCGTACTGATTTGTGTCTATCCGTAGGCTATTCTAAGGAGACAAAGCGGTGGTAGTTCTATAGTCTTAGAGATTGTATGGTCATGATTAACACTCACCCTCGATTTCTAGAAGAAGACTTCGTGAACAACCACAAGCCTAGAAGCGAGATAGTTCTCGAGGAAATGAGAACTATAGCTTTTCCAAATCAACAAGAATCACAACCACAACCAGCACCTAACCAAACACTTGTACCACCGCTCGTCGTAGTGGGAGGGTTGTTCTTCAATCCTATCGACCCATCAGTGGGAGAGTCATATATCTCGGTCACAAGCTTAGATGAATCTGATCCATGGAATTTCGACGAAGTAATCCAGGATAAGGACTGTCACCTTTGGAAAGAGGCGATGGAGTCCAAACTGTAGTCCATTGTAGACAATGATGTATAAGAGGTAGTTGATCTGCCGAAGGCTGCAAATCCATTGAGAGTAAATGGATCTTCAAGCGGAAGTGAGGAAAAGACAGTAACGTCTTAGTCTTCAAATCTAGACTATTGGGAAATAATACACTAAAAAAGAGGACATTGATTACGAAGAGACCTTTCGCATGTGGCTATTCATAAGTCTATTCGCATACTCTTATCAGTTGCCGCTCATATGGATTTGAAATTTTGGAAAAAGGATGTCAAGACCGCATTGTGTGGAAGCTTAAGAAGTCCATCTATGGACTTAAGCAAGCCTTACGGTCATGGAACCATTTCTTAGATCATGTTATCCAATCTTATGGATTTGATCAGTGCCATGACGAGAGTTGTGTGTACAAGAAGTGTGTGGGGAAGACGGTTGTATTCTTGATGCTATACATAGATGACATTCTCTAGGTCGGAAGTGTCAAGAATATGTTTCCGGAAGTGAGAGCATACATGTCTAGTCAATTCGATTTGAAAGATTCGATTGCCCGGAGTGAATTGTTGTTCGTTGATGACGATTCAAATCGTCTCTCCGCAAGTAGCGGATTAGCAAAGGAGAAGGTATTAAATTAATTCCGCAATTTAATTTTTCTATATGGTATTTGCATGCTAAAATTAAATATTTATTTAAATTATTAGACCTGTGAAACCTGCGTATTGCGAGCCCCTCATAGGGGTTGCTTCACATATTCGTATTTATGTTCTTGGATTTAATTCTCATGTGTGTATGCTTGATCATCATTTGATGCATGCTAACGTATATACGATATCAGTTAGGAGTCGTTATATTGTCAAACACTTGTAGCATAATATTGTCACTCCTTTTCAGAGCAGAATGATAAAGTGCACATAGTAGGAGGATATTTATAAGAGCAATTTTGGGAATTAGAGGCTACTCGTAAAATGGTATGATAGTTGTTAATCCACGTGCATAAATAACCCTAATGGAAATCTTTGATCTTCATATGCAAGCCTCCATACGAATACGGCTTAAAATTGGTTAGTGGATTGAAGTAGATAACTCACTTGTATCTAGTGAGGGTCCCATACATCCATATGATCAGGTTTACCCCATACTTCTTAAGTTCTAGTTTTGTTTTATCCTTATTTATTTTTGCATTAGTATATTTCGTTGTCATATTTTTATTTTTAAGTTCGAGACTGCATACTATTATTTTCCTTGAATGTTGTTCCTTAGATAATAGGAGTCTTCTGTGATTATTACTTATCGATTTTCACACGAACAATCCTTGTGGAATATGATAATCGGTTTTGCTCAATACTATAATCTTTTATTTTTGCAGTCAAATTAATAGAAAAAAATATATCGTTTGAAATTAAAAATCGAATAAAGATACACCGAGTTCAATAAATTATATGGTCACATTAAATTTTTATTTAATTATATGACCACATCCCTTTGCAAGATGGCTTCCGATGTGCCACATCGAGAAATTATTGTCGAATTTTTAAATTAGAATATATTAAACATATTTATTAATAATTCATAATTTAATAGATTATGAAATATTTCTTAATTCAAAATATATTGGATATAACGTCTCAATAATTTAGAATTTGTTTCCATAAACTAATTAATTAATAAAATATTATAAAATATAAAATAAATGTGATGATTATGATTACTCACTTATGTGATATTACCGTGTATTGTAGTGGGAAAAATTTAATATTCAAGTACTAGGGATATAGAAATGGTGATTAAATTTATTTATTTATGTTATCATCAATAATATTATTTCTATATATAATTATGTGCTAAAAATAACAAATACTCCCTCCGTCCCACCAGTAATGACCCATTTGTATTATTTTAATACACCTATCTACTTTATAAATGGGTCATTACCGGCGGAACGGAGGTAGTACTACAAATTGTTTCACAGCTCATTAATAGGGTCAAAGTCGAATGACTGTAAACATATATGTATATATATTTAGCCTTATCAGTTTGACAATCCATACAAGTCACATCCAGGGTTAGTAAACATTTCATTGCCTTTATTTTTTTCTTCAATTTAATTTTGTATTATATTATATAGGACCTGAAATGTGATAATGTCGTGGAAACCACAGCCGTCGTACATGAGAGCTAAACAAACACGCGGACATTTGAGTGTGAAATTGGGCAATTATATGTTGCTGCTGCCTATATAAAACATGAATCTATTAACTTTATTCAATAACATCAACCATTAATCATTAAGTATGATTTGGTCGGATTTCAATTTCTTATTGTAATTAATAAGTGTATATTTATACTTAAAAATACTATAAAGTGGTCTAGGTAACACCATCTAATAAAAACGAAAATGACTCATTTTATTTGAAACCATCTAAATATATTGGGAGTACTAAATTTTAGAAGGTCTAAAGTAACACCAATAATATAGTACTTTTCTTCAAACACAATAAATCAAGGGTATGTTTGATATCCAATATACGATGTTAATCTTAGGATAATTACACTATGGTATAGTGTAATTATCCTAAGATTAACATCGTACCTTGAATACCAAACATACCCCAAAAATATAAATTTGGCATCAACCAACTTCAATTTCTTAATTAGTTTTCTTCCCATTATCTCTACAATTTTCTCTATGGTAAAAATTATTTTTATTGATAATAAAAATTACTAATATATTTTAATTTTACACTTTTAACTAGAGAAATAGGAATGATGATTCATGACATGGATAATTTTTTTAAAAAGTTATTAATGATGAAATTTTAATTTTAATCTAAACTTTTTACTCTTGTTAAAAATATTTTAACTCAATTAATTAAAATAATTTTTTTATTAATATTTTTGTCATAATTAAATTTCATTTTTCTTTTAGGGTTTTTTGTTCTTTAATTCAAATTTGATGTAAATCAATATAATTGTACCCATGATGACACTAAAAAAATGCATTATATAGTAACGGAATAAAGATAGAAAAATTTTAACGGATTAACAACGGAATTGTTATGAAATTATTGTAAAATTTTAGTAACGGGATTAATGACGGAATTATCCTTTATTAAATATTTAGTAACAGAATTTTTCGTTACTAAAATTGAAGAAATCATTTTAGAAACGGAAATTCCGTTATAATTCTGTTGTTATTTATAGTAACTGAATATATTCCGTTGTTAAATTTTTTTAGCAACTATCGATATTACTACGAATAAATCCGTTACGAAAACTTTTAGTAACGGAAAAATTCCGTTGCTAAAATAATTTTTTTTAGTGTGATAGATAGAATTGAGCACAACCAATAATTAGTTTAAATAAAGAGTACCTAGTTCATCAAGATTAGAAGATATTATTTCATAATGTCTAATCAACTCAAATAACTATCAAGAATCATATTACCTAAGATTTTCTCCAATTTTGAAATTGCCAAGTAATCAATAACTTTTAGGTGTAACGTGACATCAACGATGCAACAAAAAATTAATAATAATACCCCCTACACTATAAATTTGGAAGATACACCCACTTTTTAAATACAACTCCAAAACACTAAAAAATTTCAATAACACCACAATGGCAAACCTGATAGAAACCCTAGTAGCTAGTACTCCGATCATATGCCCAGCTGACAAATACTACAATTTCTTCAAGTACGACATGAACGACGTCGTAAAAATCTATCCCGGCTACACCGGAGTCGAGGTCATCGAAGGAAAGGAAGGGGAAGTCGGCATTGTCAAGATATGGAATTACGTTCTTGGTACAATATATATGTAACACTAACGCAATTATTATTATTATTATTATTTTTTGTTTGACATATATATGTCTATATTTTAGGGAATCCTTAATTTTGATGGTGTTTGCAGGAGGTGTGCCAATGGTGGTGACGTCTAGGACAGAGGTGATAGATGATGCTGCAAAGACCATGAAAATTGCTGCCATTGATGGAGATGTTCTGCAACTTTACAAGAGTTTTAGTATCACACTTATTGTGAGTGAAGGTTTTGCTAAATGGAACATTGACTACGAGAGAGCTTCTCCCATAATTCCACCTGCTGAACTCTATGTTCCTTTTCTTGTTAGTCTTTGCACTACGGTGGATGCCTACCTGGTCGCCAACTAAAACTACGTCGTTTGTTTCAACAAATTGTGCGTATGCATGGCTGCTTGTATCTAGAAATAAAGTTGTCATGTTGTTTGAAATATATATTTCCGGCTCCCAATGTGATACTTTGAATAAAACCAACAATGTTGAATCCTTCGTTATGCATGATCGACTATTTCTATAGTGGAGAAAAGTCATACTTAATGTAATCGTTTACGGGTTCTAATTGTACTGGTATGTGGATGTACCCGCGTTGTGAATGAGAATATTTTATTTTGTAATAATTTATGTAAAGAGGTATTTAAATAAATCGGAATAGTTTGAATCGAATTGTAATCGGATCTTAATCAATATATGATTCTAAAATTATAATTGTAATAGAAAATTTGATTCCAAATCATGACTGTATATGGAACAATTTAGTTACAATTTCAAAATTTTAGAACTATAATCAGCGATCCAGAACAGTAACTTTGATTTATTTTACATAATTCAATTTATTTATTATTTTATAAGTAATAATAACACATTAAAATTTATGAATATATTAATAATAAAAGAATTGTTAATTATATAAAATATCCAAAGAAGATAGTAAAAAGACAAATAATAACTACAAACATAAAAATATTTAAGTTATAACCATTTCTAATATGAATTAGCACAAATACCCTTTTAATTAAATTTAATTGTACAGATGGTATGAATGATATGAAATGTATGAATATTATTAATTTATACTGTTAGACCTAAAATGTGTACACTCTAGGTTCTCGCAAATATACGAGGTCAATTGCACGTGGCAAGTTAACCCCGGTCGAATCTCAACGAAAAGCTTTGTAGGGTGATTCTAATCCTAAGTGTTATCAAGAACAAATAAATAGAAATCCTAAACACTCTACCTAATAATGAGGAAACAAGAAATAAAATAAATAAACAAAATAATGGAAAGGCGGAATCAACACTCTAACTAATAATGAGGAAACAAGAAATAAAATAAATAAACAAAATAATGGAAAAGGTGGGATTCCGAATTCAAGGGTCTAGAGTTAAAAAAGTCTAAATCAATTAAATCATGTTCCTAAATTCATGATATTGTTCGTTCATTAAGGACTTATTAATAGTTAGTCTAATTAATTACTTATGTATTCTTAATTAGACAGTAACCACGACTCAGGTATTAGATTACCCTAAGAAGAATTCCTCAATTAAGAACAACGATTCACAATTAATCACTGATTTTCTATAGTTTCTTGATTACTAACTTTCGTATTCAATAATTAAGCCGCAATTCTAACTTATATATTTGAATCACACAATAGAAAAATCATAAATAAATAGCGAATATAATTCATACATCTCCGATTTGGAATTATTAATGATTTAACCCCCTAGTTCTCTATTGGAATTATCTCTCGATCTCAACCAATAAACAAATAATCAAAAACAGTGGTCAACCGTCTGAATTAAATAAGCACAAGTTAAATCACGAAGCATAAATCAAGAACAATCAACAAATGATCAAGAATTTCTAAACCTTATGTAGAGAATGACAATTCAATCCATAAAAAAACAAATCAAAGAGAAGAATTAAATAAAACTTACTAAGATAGAATCTTGGATTGAGCGTCAAACTCGCCCTCAGTCCTTCGTCTCGAGACGAGATTACAAAGAAATCAACTCAAATACGTGTTCTAGGGTTTGTAAGGAGAGAAAATATGAAAAATGGGGTGATAGAAAACGTCTAAAAACGAGTTTAAATAACAAAATCCATGTCTAAAAGTCGCGTTTAGCACCCGCGGAGGGTCCAACGGGAGCTGGAGTCGCGTTTCTATCTCGGCCGCATCAGTGGGTCAGCCGGCGCTGGGGTCCAACGAGCCACATAGCTTGCCCAGCGGGCAGTGGCCCCAGGTCCTCCTGCGTGCAGTGATTTTGTTTCGGCCCGTTCTCCCTCATTTGAACTTCGATTTTTGATCTGTTTGTGGATACAGACTTCTATCGAGATGAAATTTAATCTTATTCTATCCAAGCTTTATCGTTACATGTCACAGCCCCAATTTCTAAAGGATGGAATGATTGGGGCGTGACTCGGGGTTGGATAAAAGAAGCGGAAAAGAAAGGGGGCATAAGGGTGGAATCTCATGCTTTAATATTTAAGTAACACTTGGACAAAATATACATGAAGATGATAGCATTACTTTAACAAAAAATTTCAGGCCAAAAGCTTAATTTCAGTACAAGGTTCGAAAGACGAGGCCTAAAAGGATTACGCTAAAATAATTATTAAAATAATTATCTTGTGTCTATAGAGATAATTATTAAAATAATTTCAGGCCTATAGAGATATACATTATCTTGTGTCTTATATTATTAAAATAATTAGTTATTTCATGAAATAAGTGATGATAACACTTATAAATCTATAGGGTGCAAAGGTATGCAAGCCAATTCCACTACATTAAAGATAGTGAGAAAAGAAAAAGAAGTGATTAAATCAACATGCAAATTTGTAGGTATTTTCAAATTTAGAAATAGATTTGAGAGAAGATTTAAATATCTCATCCTAATATAATTACACACCAATCAGATATTCACAATCATACAACAGTACAAAGTAGAAGCCTAGGCTATTCGACTACATTTCAGCCGAGAGAGAGAGAGAGAGAGGGGGGAAACCATGCCAGGCAGATTTGAAGAGATACTATGTACATATTTTGGAAATATATATTACTATATACCCTATTACACCACTATAATAATGCACAAGACTAATAAGAATGATGTGAGCAATACTATCAATGGCAAGAAGGTAGACAAGACAAGAGAACCATGTTGCACTCTTCACCTTAATGTCTACCTGTACATGGAGAATAACCATCATTAGATATTGTCCCAAAAGTCAAGAAGTGCAGAGGTGCACAATTAATAAAGTAGCAAGAAATTTAAGTTATAGACTAGCTAGTTACTGTACATATAGAGAGGGAAGGGCCGAAGAGGAGATTTTTCAAAGCTTAGGAGTAAAATACTCAAGCACACTATGAATAGTACAAGCATACCCCTAAACTTCTTAAGTTCCACTATTTATACATGATAACTCTTGAATAAGAGTTATTTGTTGTCTTTTTATTCCTTTATTTTGCCTTTTTGGTGGTGTCCTTTGTTTATTTCATTTTGTGTTGTTTTATTTTTAGTCTTGTTTTGTTCCTTTGTTTGGAGGAGAGGCAATATTATTTTCCATATGCTTTTGTGTAGAAAAGGAGACAAAATCTGGACAAATATGCTGACTGGGCGACAAGATTAGAAGAGAGAAAAGTTGTCCCAAACTAAAAGTCAAAGGATGAGTCAAAAGTCACAAAGGGACAAAAAGGAGGGCATTCAAGTCCTTTTGGATGCTAAAAGAGGAAACCTACATGCCTCAAAGTTTGGGCTGCAGCCGCAAGATAAAAGGGGGAGGAGAGAGAAACAGCTGGAGGAAGAAGATAATAGAGAATACACGAGAAGAGAGAAAAGCAGAGAGCACGGGAGTGGCCGGAATCTGGAAACGAAGAGCACGGCAGCAGCTACTTGGAGGGGAGATTGGGAAATCAGCCCCTACACCTTTGTTCTTCAGTTTTCCATCTCCAAAATCTGTATTTAGAATGTTCATCATGTTGTGAAATAACTCTTTACTTTCTGTTTTCAATTCCAGAATGAGCTAAACTCGTTGTGACTTGGGTTTGGAATGATTTTTGCCTAATTTAATGAGAATCAAGCTCTGATTTCTGATGCTCTGTAGTTCTTTTCATTTAACAGCTCTTGTTCTATCTTTGTTGTATGTTTGGCCAGCATATTATGAGGATTTAGACATTGATAATTCTGGAAAGGTTATTAATGTTGGAAAATGTTAAATGAACACTAGTTTTGATTGTATAGGAATATACATTAATCTGGTGTGGTACTAGTAATTGGTGATGAATTGTTATTTAATTCAATTTAGCTTGGTATAGGAATATATGAGCTGTGTTGATTTAATTTAATGCATAGGTGTTGGAAAATTCGTATGCTAAAACTGAGAATTACGCCACTGTAACTAATTGCTGAAGAAATGCTGTAGCAATATTTGCGCAACTGGGAAATAGGCAAAATGAAATCCGAACCCAAGTCCGTTTTAAATCTGTTGTTTATCTGATTATTTTCCCTTGTCTTGGTTCCTGATCTTGTTAACTTTCAGTTGTTTTTTTTTAGTTGTTTCAATTCTGATCCTTGGTCTTATTTATTTTTGTTTGCTTTGTTGGAATCTAGTGGAGAAAAACCCAAGTTATTGATTTAAATTCTTGTCGTTTTATTTCGTTTTTAGTTGAACATGTGCAAGTACTAAGTTATATTCCCTGTGGATACGAATCTGGAATAATTCCTTATATTACTTGTGATTGCGTGCACTTGCGCAATATAAATTGTGTTTGTCATTTTACACAACAATACACCTATTAGTTTCCTCAGCATTGTCAAACATTTCAGAAATCAGATTTAGAAAATCAAACACATAGAGAGTTTAACATATGCATGGAGTAGCTCTGCTCAAGTTCTTCAAGTAGAAGTTCTCAAGTTATCTCAAAGCAGAAGTGAAAACAGTCTTAAGGTAATACAGAGCTCAAACTTTCAATCTTTATGTTTTCATTATTCTAGTCTTGGTTCAAAAGCATTCAATATCACACTTACACAAACTCTAGATTTTAAGAACTTCATCCAATATTCTTCTTCTCTTAACAAACACCTAGTCGCAGAATATAGACTCTTGTCCTCCATATCAAAATTAGAACTCAGATAATAAAGTAACCAAACATAGAACTTTTCAGGTTTGTGATTAAGAGTAAAAGTTGTTAAGCACTCTAAGTCAAGTCTTGAAGCAGATTTTTAAATTAGATCACATTCTCAGAAAATACATATATTGTACAACTACATAAACTAAAAACCTCATTTCTATCTTTTAATTTATGTTTTGTATCTATTGAACTAAACATAAGAGATTAAAACACATTCAAATCAAGAATAGAGACATTCTCTTCATACCATCATTTTAAATCAGTATGTTGGGTGATCTAAACTATTAAAAATATGTAGAGGCAAACTTCAAGAACTTAGAAAGTAATATTCCATACAGAATTCAGATGTAAGCCTAACTTAAGATTTAGAATAATCTTTTACAGGTAGTTATAACTCTTAAACTTAGACGAGTGAATAAATGAAGCTTAAAAGCTTCCGACCACAAAACTTCAAATACTTAGCTTCTAGCATGCTCACAAATGGTTGAAACTTAGAATACCAAACCATAGACTCTTAAACATTACATAGACGTATATTTACATATTTATATTTTTAAAACAGAAGATCAGTCGTATGCTAATATGTAATCCATATTCAGAACACAGCTACAGAACTTGAGTCATTTATACTCCTTTAGAACCAGACAATAATAAGTTAGTACAATATTGAAATCAAAATCAGAAATCAATGAACATTAAAGACTTTCCTAAAACACTAATTATGAGCATACTCAATTGAAAACCTTAAGCACAAGTTTACACTTAGAAGATTTTCCTATGAAACCTCATCATCTCAAAAATAACAGAAACTTGAGATTATTAAAGGAAGTTCATCAGGAACCAACAAAGGCCTATATACAAACATTGAAAATATAATGAATAAAACAGAAGGGGCAACGAACAAGAAAGATTTCTCGGCGAGCAGATTGCTCGCAGAACTATTCCCAATCACGGCCAAGTTCGCAGGACATCTTCATAACTAGAAACTAAATCCCCAAACACCACAACTTCCCAATCCACTCACAGAATGAGAAACATAGAATAATTTTCACCTATATTAAAATATACAGCCTATTTTGTAGATAAAATCAGATTATGAAATGATAAAAGATCAGATTTTTGTCTAAGAACTCACTCTAAATCAAATCCAATAAAATAAGATCATACAGAAAGTTGATGTAGAAAATATGTTCTGAAAAGATGAATTATAGAACTAAACAGGTCGTGCCCACATCACATTTTCAACCCAAAACAAATAAAATAGGGCATGCAATAGAGATCCACAGTCAGAAACTGTAAAGGAAATTACCTTAGGGTTTACCCTTAGTATAACCGAACACAACTTATCCAGCAAGGGAGAAATAAGGTGAGGCGGCGGAGGAGGCTCGTGTGGGCTATTGATTTGACCACCGAGAGAAATCCAATGGGTTTAGGGCTAGGCTTCTAACTAATACACAACAGAAAGAAAAAAAAAAGTAAGAGAAGAGAATGTGCATAATCAAATATGGGGCTTTTGCCAAATTTTAACAAAAGGAGATTAGAGTTATAGTTTAATTACATGAGAGGATAAATGGCCGCCGGACCGCTGCCATTTCAATCGAGTGAAGTACCGAGAGAGCCAAGAACCGAGAGATTTAGGGAGACCTGAGAGAGAAATCGAGAGATTGGAACAATTAGGGATAGGTTTCAAACAAAAAACAATCAGAAATTGAGAGAAGAGATTGTGAATCTCATAAAATAACTATGATATAGAAACTGAAATTTCAAAGAAATAGAGAAATAAAAAGATAGAGAAAAGAAAAGCTTTTACTTGTGAGAGGTGACGGCGGCTGGCCAAGAGATCGCTGGTGAGTTTCCCGCCGTTCTTTCTAAGAGAGCCGAGAGTCAAGAGCCGAGCAAAGCAAAACAGAGAGGTGAGCGGCTGAGTGATGTAGAATAGGGTTAGGATAGTGTTATTTGAATTCTATAAGCCGGGTATGGACCGGGTCAAGTCAGAGTGGGCCGAATTTTTGTTAATCCTAGTGGGCCTAGGGAATTGCTATGTGGGCCGAAGAATTATTCATTTTGGTGAGCTGAAATTTTAAGTTAAATGAGGCTAAGATTATGTTAAAGGTAATGAGTATTTATAATTCAGATTGGGTCATAATAATTGTTTTGATTGGGTCATGTATAAAAATAGATTAATAATATTGGTTTCAATCTTAATAAAATCTTAAAAGAGTATTAAATAAGATTAATACAAACACATAAGATTAATTAAATAATTGAGATTCAAGATTAATAGTTCTAGTAAATTATCTTAAATAATTATAATATTCATTATTAACTTAATTGGGTAAAACAAATGAAAATATTAAGGATTTAATAAATCAAAGCATGATTTAGAATCCTACAAGAATAATTATAGAAATTACTAAGTACTCAGATACTAGTCTAACAAAAGACGAAAATAATTCATGAAATAATAGAATAATTGTTTGGTGTGTTTTTTTTTATGTTTTTACACGACCTTTCGAGTCCAGTTTCATAGTTTTAGGTTCATTTTATATATTTTTTTGTTCGTATTTACGCCTGGTTATCATAATTGCATGTAGGTTGTTTGGTGTGGAAATTGGCATGAAATTGAGTTGTAATGATGAAGCTTGAATAGAATAGGGTTAAAATTCATCTCGATAGGAGTCTGTAGCCGCAAACTGATCCAAAATCGGAGTTCAAACGAGAGAGAACGAGCTAAAACAAAATCGTTGTGCGCGAGGGCCAGCGCCAGGGGGCCAGCGGCCGCTGGACCTGTGACTCGGCTGGGACAGAAACACGAGCCCAACCCCCGCTAGACTCTCCACGGGCGCTGGGCGTGATTTTTGGATGCGTTTTATGCTATTTAAAGTCCGTTTTTGGGCGTATTTTCGACCCCTCTTTCATATTTTCTCTCTTTCAAACCCTAGAACACTTAAATTATTTAATTTTCATTGTAATTTCGCATCGGGATGAAAGATTGAGGGTGAGATTAACGCTCAATCCAAGATTTATTCTTAGTAAGTGTCTCTTATTTTTTAATATTGAATGCATTGATTTGTTTTTCTCTACCTAGTTTTATGGATTTCTTGATTAATTATTGATGGTTCTTAATTCATGCTTTATTGATTAAACTTGTGCGTAATCGAATTGAATGCTTGATCACCATTTAATTACCTTTGTATTCTAGATGTGATTGAGAAATAAATTTAGAATTTGACCTAGGGTTTAATCATCAATAATTCCAAATCGAAAACGTAGGAATTATATTCATTGTTAATTGTCATTTTCCTATTGTGTAATTCAAATACGTGAGTTAGAATTACCGCTTAATTATCGAATACGTAATTAGATGATTAAGCAGCTCTAGGAATTGATTTATTAATTACGAATCAAGTTCTTGATTAAGGAATTTTTCTTAGGGTAATCTAATACATGAGTTGTGATTACTGTCTAATTAAGAATATGTATGTAATAAATTAGACTAATTATTAAGAAGCCCTTAATGAATGAACAAAAACATGAGTTTAAGAGAATGATTTAATTAATTTTAGATTTTCTCAACTCTTAGACCCTTAAATCTGGAATCCCACATTTTCATTATTTTGTCTATTTATTTTATTTATAATTTCTCCTGCTTATTATTGGTTTAGAGTGTTTAGGATTTTCCATTTATTTGTTTATAATAATACTTGGGATTAAATCGCCCTGTTAAGCTTTCCATCGAGATTCGACCGGGGTTAACTTGTCACTTGCAATTGACCTTGTATATTGGCAAGAACTTAGAGTGTACACATTTTAGGTCTAACAAATTTGGTGTCGTTGCCGGAGAAAGCTTTAGGCGTTTTTGATTTTGAATGTTATTTGTGTTCGTTCCGTATCGTTCGTTATTGTTATTTCTTTCAGTATCGTTCATTATTGTTTCTTTGTTTCGTGTTTTCTTTATTATTTTCTTTTTAGCAGATATTATGCTTGGTTTTTGTCGTTTGTTTTTGTGCAGGTATTCGACTTCGGGAGCTCGTGCAGTTGAATAAGAAGGATAAACTTCCTAGGCAACCCAAGGATTCGCGGAGAAGATACTATGTCGAGCTCGAGACATTAAATGAGCAGTTTTTCTTTTTATTTTCGATCCTTCTTTATTTCTTTTTTTTTCTTTTAGTTTTCCTTTCCTTTCAGAATAAATAAATAGCATATTTTTGTGTCTTAAATTGCAGGCGAGTGCGGAGTCCAGCTTCTTCATTTTTCACCAACCAACTACTCGCAGCATCCGGGATATGGTGTATTGAGTCGTGCTTTTTGTTTCTCGTCTTCATCACGGAAGTTTTCTCTACCTTTTGCTTAGCTTACTATGAAGGAGTAGTAAGATTTAAGTGTAGGGGGTAGACTTTCTTATGTGTCTTTTTATTTTATTTATTTGTTTATGCTTCCATGTCTTAATTGTTTGTTTGTTCTCTAGCTTGTTTGATTGCATGCATATTTGATGATAGTCGTTTATTAGCATGTTAAGCCTTGGTATGTGGTATAAATGGTGGTATAACTTAGATTGATTTGACTTTTGATTAGGCTATATTGTTCGATTAGACTTGTTTAGTGGGGCATGTTGCTTAGCTAGATAACTTGTGCGCAATCATGATTCGGATTATGAGCGATGCTCCATTGTCATTTACGTGTCTTATTCCCTTATTATCTTAAAAAAAACAAAAACAAAAGAATAAAAACGCTAGAACGGCGTAAGGAGTTGTCGAGTTAAGTTCGTAGGTTCTACTCCTCTTATCTTTGATAATGAGTATGGGAAACCACATTGGGGTATTCGATGAGATCCATTGAATTTTATACCCAATGATCAATGCCATTAAAACTTTCTTACTCGCCTTCTTAACAAAAAAAAGAAAAAGAAAAAGAAAGGAGATAGTAAGGGAATTTGACTTTTTGAGTGCTAGAGAGATGTGAGATGTGTGTATATCGTGATTGTGTATTTGTTACATGGTTTAGTTAACGGGAAATACAACAAGCTTAATTGAGTGATTATGTTTGATTAAAAGTTGAATCTAGTTTAAGTTCTCGTATTGAAGGTATGAACGTTTGTTGAGGCTTGCATGTTGATTTTCTACTCGACTCGAATGTGTTTGTGATTTGATTTTTTCTTGAGGACAAGCAAATGGTTAAGTGTGGGGGGTTTGTTTGGTGTTTTTTGTTGTATTTTTACATGACCTTTCGAGTCTCGTTTCATAGTTTTAGGTTCATTTTATATATTTTTTGGTTCGTATTTACGCCTGGTTATCATAATTGCATGTAGGTTGTTTGGTGTGGAAATTGGCGCGATATTGAGTTGTAAGGATGAAGCTTGAATTGCATAAGGTTAAAGTTTATCTTGATAGGAGTCCGTAGCCGCAAACGGATTCAAAATCGGAGTTCGAACCAGGGAGAATGGGCCGAAATAAAATAGTTGCGCGCGAGGGCCAACAGCCGCTGGACCCCAGCGCCGGCTAGACCTGTGACTCGGCTGGGACAGAAACGCGAGCCCAGCGCCCGCTGGACACTCCGCAGGCACTAGACGTGATTTTTGGACGTGTTTTATGCTATTTAAAGTCCGTTTTTAGGCGTATTTTCGACCACTCTTTCATATTTTCTCTCTTTCAAACCCTAGAACACTTAGATTATTTAATTCATTGTAATTTCGCATCGGGACGAAGGATTGAGGCTGGGATTAACGCTCAATCCTAGATTTATTCTTAGTAAGTGTCTCTTAATTTTGAATATTGAATGGATTGATTTGTTTTTCTCTACCTAGTTTTATGGATTTCTTGATTAATTATTGATTGTTCTTGATTCATATTTTATTGATGAAACTTGTGCCTAATCGAATTGAATGCTTGATCACCATTTAATTACCTTTGTATCCTAGATGTGATTGAGAAATAAATCTAGAATTTGACCTAGGGTTTAATCATCAATAATTCCAAATCGGAAACGTAGGAATTATATTCATTGTTAATTGTGATTTTCCTATTGTGTAATTCAAATACATGAGTTAGAATTACCGCTTAATTATCGAATACGTAGTTAGATGATTAAACAACTCTAGGAATTGATTTATTAATTATGAATCATTGTTCTTGATTAAGGAATTTTTCTTAGGGTAATCTAATAGGTGAGTTGTAATTATTGTCTAATTAAGAATACGTATGTAATAAATTAGACTAACTATTAAGAAGCCCTTAATGAATGAACAATAACATGAGTTTAGGAGAATGATTTGATTGATTTTAAATTTTCTTAACTCTTAGGCCCTTAAATCTGGAATCCCACATTTTCATTATTTTGTCTATTTATTTTATTTATTATTTCTCCTGCTTATTATTTGTTTAGAGTGTTTAGGATTTTTCATTTATTTGTTTTTAATAACACTTGGGATTAAATAGCTCTGTTAAGCTTTCCATCGAGATTCGACCGCGGTTAACTTGCCACGTGCAATTGACCTCGTATATTTGCGAGAACCTTGAGTGTACACATTTTAGGTCTAAGAATAATATTTCATTCCAAATAGACAAAATAGATTATATATTCATAAGGAATATCGCACCTCGTAAATTTGATAAAGGTTGGAAGGTAGTACTAACAAGAAGTGATCGAAATCTATTAGAAGATGAAGCAAGCCAGGTAGGCTTTCTTATACAACTAAAATTATGTGCGTTGTATCAGTTTATATTTCGCTTAAAAAGGCATTTTGAATAGAAAATATGTGAAGTATTGTCTTGCCATAAAATGTATATATTTTGTATGATACATATCTGCTTGAACTATTATAGTCGAATTCGGGTCCCAAAGGATTATTATCCTACTCGGGCTAGTGTACACAGAGACCGTGAGTCATCTAAGCGGGTTGACCGGTCAAGTGTCCGTGGAAGGTGGCCACCTTTCCGACACACATAAATTACAGATATGATTGATTACTAAAGAACTTAAATTGGCCAGTCGAACTTTAAGTATTCACAAAAAGGATTTAGTGAACATAGGTCCTTTCAGATAAAATCCCTATGTATCACTGTTGAGATGACATGACAATTGTAAATGTAAGTATGCGTTTTCGGCATCTATTGAGTACTTTTGTACTCAGTTCTGCATGTATTTCAAAATATGCAGGTTGAGCTGTGATGGAAAGGGGATTGCTGAGCGATGGTTTTGTCGAACTCTTTATTTAGTTACTCTTGGGGGTTTGCATGTCTTCATACATGTAAACTTTAGTTATAGATCCTAATTCCGCTGCAGAAACTCAGTCTAGTATTTTTAACAACTCAGTATTTCATATCTTGAGATATTTTATTTATGTACTCAAGTATTTTGGATCGGTGACCTTGTACCAATTTTCATGTTATGGACCCATTTTTATTGAGTATCATTCACTTATTCGACATTGTGTTATCCTCATTTCTTTCCCCTCTTCTTTTTTTTCTCTTCTTATTACGGTTTTCCCCGACTTTGCTATCTTTAGTAAATGTGGATCGTGACACATGCACACTTCTCCTTCTTCACAGAGAGAACCACATTGCTGCCGCTGCTTCTCCGGCAAGCTTTGTGGTTCTTCATCCTCCTTCTAACACTTCTCTTCCATTCTCTCGATTTCACGATCAAACGAGACCCCTCAAATTTTATCATTTCTCTCAAATTTTTATTCGGTCAATTCAACCAAAACTCAACTCCTTTCCTCATCCTATTCGATGATGGAAGAGATTTAGGGCAAAAGCCCAATTTTTATTTTTTATTTTAAAAAAATTGTTCCTTGGTTGTGTAAACAGCTTCTCGCAACCATCTCTGCACGGCGTCACTGCGCAATGTCACGTCGCCACCATCTTGTCATTTGTCGTGGCCGCGTAATATTGGGACCTTGAGTTGTGCAGTCGCCTACGTGTAGGTCCTTCGAGGGGTACAACCACTGCTCGGTCGACAATCGAGTTTTTCCGGACAAACAACAATAATCTTCTTTTTTTTTTCTTTTTATCTCAATTCTATTTTGGATTGTGTAATATTGGTATGGAGAATTGAAAGTAGATAGTTCATATCATATCAGACACGCCCCAAATCCCGAGGGATGGCGCACGCGCCAAGGGCATGACTGGGCGGGGATAAAAGAAGCGGGAAAGAAAGGGGGTATTGTATTCGTGTGCATTATATAAGAGAGTTGTCCTTGAAAATCGGGCAGCATCTCCTCTATAATGTTGACTTTGTTGTTTTAACAGACCAAACAGCTAACCAATGCAAAGACCATGTCTATAATAATGAATCTAAAATGAATCATATGCAATTTGGAGATAATACAACTCGATTCATGGGAGCGGTAATCCAGAATCCCAAGCGTCCGAATCGTCCAAGATGAAATGAATTGGAGATAATACAGCTCGTCTCGTAGGAACGGTAATCCTGAATCCTCGAGAGGCCGAATCGTCCAATATGAAAGACGGGATTGGAGATAATACAGTTCATCTCGTAGGAACGGTAATCCAGAATCCTCGAGAGGCCAAATCGTCCAATAAGAACCGTCGATCAAAGGCGGAGGTTAGTGAGTCTAGCTCGCCAAAAGGAGTCACTAACCCAGCTCACCAAGTGTGGTCAACATTCGCTCGAACACTACACAAGGGGTCGAGGAGTTGAGCATCCAAGAGGGGCCGACTACTTCTAAGCTCTCCTATGCACGTGTATGCATGTAATGGGCAATGATAATATGATAACATGAACCTTTATTAATAATGGCTGATGAGGCCTTCGTGGAATGAGGAAATGATCTTAGAGTTTAAACATGTATATTATCACACACATATATGTGGATGATAATTATTTCATAAATATCATAACATACGTATGCATGGGAACGGAAATTCTTATGTATAGAACGGTAAACCGTTCTCGTGATGAAGCAATCGTCATCCCAATAACACCATTCCTCAGCCACACACATCATGCTAGTTCCTTGGAAAACATGGGGTGAGTACTAGTCCACTCAGTTGGGTTTTTCATAAAACGAAAAACATAGCCTCTTTTCAGTATACTTACCTTAGAAGGTTTTAAAACAAAAATAACTTCTAATTAAGCAAAACGTTTTTGCATAAATTAAACATGACCCGACATGACGTGACTCTTATATAGGTTATGTCCCGGGCCTTTTACAACCAACGGATCATAAACTTTCAGTCAAATAGGGTTCGGCAAACCGTACACCTTAACATAGCATGAGTCAAAACCCGATGGTGATCAACCCACCGAAGTAGAGACTAAAGTGATCACAGTCCTTAAATCGACGTGTTTGGCCGAAAAAGAACCCCCGACAGTCGATAAGAGTATTAAACAGTCCATACCTTCGTGAAAACATTTTAGCAGAGATCCATGCATTTTTCATTTAGAGAAAAGAGCTTAATAACTCAAAATACGTATATATCCCCAACCTTTCACCGAAGATATTCCTCGATTACGGGAAAACTGTAAATCTTTATGAGCTCAAATTTCAGTGCTAAGTACCTGTTAGTCATAGGGAATATATTTTGGCTTTAATTTCCAAAAAGGAACTATAGATAAGTAGTACTAAATTTGTAGGCTTAATATTATTCTTTTTATCACGTAATAAATTAATTTGGCAGCAACCGGGCTTTCAAATGACTTTGGCCAAGAAGACAAAAATAATTAGTGCAATATTCTTTAGTGAAATATGCAAAGAAATCATGCATGCATGCAACTTCATTTTTACTTCACCTAGAAGTAAGGTAGCCTTTTCTTGATTTTAAGAAAAAACGTTAGATGAAATTTAGTCCAGTTTCTATTGAAAAATCCTATATTTTTTTCTTTATATGCACCATAAATTTTCCCATAAAAGGATAACCTGTTGATAAATTTCCTTTAGAAAAATATAAAAATAGTATTATATATATATATATATATATTTATATATATATATATAATGCATGCAAAACTTTTACGTAGACGAAAACACATTATGATCATGCCGATATGTAGAATGCATGGCCGTGAACACAAAACCTTAAGGGACCCTAGCCGTCCGAAGTACGGACGACTAACGAATTGAAGCTTTCGGACTCCATCGGTGACCCCGACATTGGAGGTGGTGGTGGTCGGTCGTGATCCCTTCGGGCCACTTCCAGCCATCATCGTTCCGAACTTCCTTCGGTACTCGACGAAGAGGTCGCTACGGTCACCCAACGACGGTTGAGCCACCTTCGTTGAGTGCCCGAGCTTCCATTGCATTGCCTAGGCGTACCTCTTTGACTCGACTCGACCTTGGAAGCTCGGCGACGGAGCTTCGGCGCTCGTCAATGGACAACGAAGAGAAGAAAATAAAGAAAGAAAAAGATGTGGGGTGTGGGGGGAGCTACTGTTTCCCAAAATGGTGTGGGGAGTAAGTTTGGCCGAATCCTCCCCTGCTATTTATAGAAGGAAATTTCTTTTTTTCATTTTTTGTATATTATATAAATATAATAATATTATATTATTATTAAATGCTTAAAACTCGAAAATACGTAACTTCTACATACGATCTCCTTTTCGAGCAAAATTAACGTCAATATTTTTCATTTTAAAAACTCTACCCAATGACTATAATATTTCTATACTTTCAATCGTGCATGAAAAAGCTTGTTTTTCGAATGAAATACCTTAACTTTAAAAATACGTAGCGACTACATATGAACTCATTTTTGGGCAAACTCAGTGCCAACATTTTTCTTTTGAAAAACTTTACGCAAGGAGTATAATATGTATATACTTTCGACTTATGCATGAAAAACTCATTTTTTTAAATAAACCTTTTAAAAAGCTTTGCCGGTCTGCCAAATTAACATGGTAGGTTCTAACAGGTTCTAGGTTTTTCCTAAAATTCTTATTTCATCATACCTAGGTCCCTTAATAGTTAGAACACTTAAAAGTATAATTAGAAATTAGCGGGATATTACATCCCTCTCCCCTTAGAAAAATTTCGTCCTCGAAATTTCATTTTACCTGAGAGAATAAATCAGGATACTGACTCCTGAATTTATCTTCCATTTCCCATGTAGCCTCATCTTGCCCATGATGGTTCCATAGAACTTTTACAAGAGGAATTTCTTTATTCCTTAATACTTTGACCTTCCTATCCAATATCGATATTGGCTTTTCCTCATAAGTTAAGTCCTTAGCAAGGACTACCTGATCATATGTTATGACATGCTTCGGATCGAAGACGTACTTTGGAAGTTAGGAAACATGGAAGACGTTATGAACATCTCCAATACTTGGTTGGCAGTGCCAACTTATAGGCAACAGGGCCTATCCTTTCTAGAATTTCTAAAGGTCCTATACACATTGGACTTAGCTTTCCCCTTTTCCCGAAACGTACTACTCCTCGAGTAGGTGAAACTTTTAGGAATACCCAATCCCCGACCATAAACTGTAAATCTATTCGGCGTTTATCCGAATAGGACTTTTGCCTATCCTCAGTTTCTTTGATTCTTTGTTGGATTTGGGCAATTATCTCAACTGTTTGTTGTACCATTTCGGGTCCCAACAATTGTCTCTCGCCCACTTCATCCCAGTTAAGTGGCGATCGACATTTCCTCCCAACGTAAGGTGTCATTCCTATGGTTGCATGATAACTATTTTTATAAGCAAACTCGATCAAAGGAAGAATTTCTTCCCAGCTGTCACCTCTGTCTGCCACGGCTGCTCGCAGCATATCTTCTAATATCTGTATAGTTCGTTACGACTGTCCATCAGTTTGTGGGTGAAATGCGGTACTAAAATTCAACCTTGTTACCATGGCCTCTTATAAACGTTTCCAGAATTTAGATATAAACCTCGTGTCTCGATCCGATGTGATTGACACAGGTACGCCATGAAGATGTACAATCTATTTGACATAAATCTTGGCTAGTTTATCTAGATCAAAAGTCATTCTAATTGGCAAGAAATGTGCTGACTTAGTTAAACGATCGACCACTACCCAAATAGCAGTGTTCCCTTTTGTTGATTTCGGAAAACTTACCACAAAGTCCATGTTGACATGTTCCCATTTCCATTTCAGAATTGGTAATGGTTGCAGCAACCCAGATGGTCGTTGATGTATAGCTTTGACTTGTTGACATGTTAGACAACGTTCAACGAACATCACCACATTCTTCTTCATTCCAGCCCACCAAAAATTTCTTTTTAGATCTATGTACATCTTGGTACTCCCAGGGTGAGCGGTGTACGGAGTATCATGAGCTTCGCTCATGATTTTATCCCTCAACTTTTGAATAGCTGGTACGCACAATCTCCCTAGAAACATCAAGACATTATCCTTAGTCTCCACGTATCCTTTTGTATCTTCAGTTCTTGCCTTTAAACGCATTTCTTTTAGGAACTCATCCCTTTGTTGTGCTATCACAATTCTCTCCCTTAGGTCTGGTTCCGCTATCATAGCTACAATGAAACCTTTAACTGTTTCTGGTGGATAAACTGTTTCCAAGTTAAAAGATTCAAATTCCTTGAGTAATTCCTTTTCTTGTGTAAGAAGACATCCCATCTTAGCTTTTTTTCTTTCGGCTTAAGGCGTCAGCTACCACATTGGCCTTCCCTGGATGGTAGTTAATCGTGCAATCATAATCCTTGACTAGCTCGAGCCATCTTCTTTGTCGCATGTTCAAATCCTTTTGTTCAAAGAAGTAATTTAAACTCTTGTGATCAGTAAAGATCTCACACTTAACTCCATAGAGATAGTGTCTCCATATCTTCAAAGCATGAACAACTGCAACGAGTTCAAGATCATGAGTCAGATAGTTTAACTCATGAGGCTTTAACTGACGAGATGCGTATGCAATTACTCTATGGTCTTCCATTAACACACAACCCAATCTAAGCTTAGATGCATCGGTATAAACGATGAATCCTTCATTTCCTTCTGGTACAACTAACACCGGAGCCGTAGTCAACTTTGTTTTTAGTTCTTGGAAACTAACCTCGTAACTTTCTGACCATGTGAACTTAAGTCCATTCCTGAGCAATTGCGTTAATGGTCTTGCTAGCTTTGAGAATCCTTCAATGAATCTCCGGTAATATCCTGCCAAACCGAGAAAACTACAAATCTCGTTGGCATTCATTGGTGTTTTCCAATCCCTGACTGCTTCAATCTTGACCGGATCAACTTTGATTCCTTCCGCAGACACTATGTGTCCAAGGAACATAACCTCATTGAGCCAAAACTTGCACTTGCTGTATTTGGCGTACATTTTTTCCGCTCGCAAGGTATCAAGCACAATGCGTAGGTGTTCTGCATGCTGTCCTCATTTTTAGAATATATGAGGATATCATCGATGAATACCAAGATAAAGTTATCTAGGTATTGATAAAATATCTGGTTCATCAAGTCCATGAAAACCGCTGGAGCATTTGTTAAGCCAAAATACATCACAATGAACTCGTAATGTCCATATCTCGTTCGAAAAGCTATTTTTGGAATATCCTCCTTTCTTATCTTGAGTTGGTGATAACCCGAACGCAAATCAATTTTGGAAAAGACAGTTTCTCCCTTTAATTGGTCAAAGAGATCATCTATCATTGGAAGAGGATACCTATTTTTAATGGTAAGCTTGTTTAATTCTCGATAATCGATGCACATTCTCAGTGACCCATCTTTCTTCTTGACAAATAAAACTGGAGCGCCCCTTGGTGAAACACTTGGTCGGATGAAACCAAGTTCCATTAGTTCTTGTAGTTGCAGTTTGAGCTCTTGCAGTTCCTTTGGCGCCATTCTATAAGGTGCCTTCGACACTGGAGCTGCTCTAGGCTCTAAGTCGATGGTGAATTCAATGTCTATCTGGAGGTAATCCTGGCAAATATAGGTACATCAACTAGACTGATCATACCTGCTAAATTTCCCGGAGCTCGGGCGGCTTGTTGCTGATTCAAAACATATGCCCTTGCTTGGTCTGGTGCTTGGTGGTTTCCATTATTTGCTGGATTAGGCCTCACCAACTGGTTTGGCCTTTGAGGTCCATTTTGCTGCCTACGTGGAGGAGCCATAGTTCTTTGATTCTCGGTGCAGTCTCTAGCGAAGTTCCCATGCTTTTTGCAACGAAAACACTCATTGCTACCTTGGCGACATTCACCTTGGTGGTTTTTACCACAAGTAGCACAAAAAAGTTTGTTATTGTTGTACCCTTATTGTGGATGTCGTTGCTGTAGTTGTGACTGTTGAGGCTTCTCCCTACCCTGATTTCCTTGATTTCGGTTATCCCATTTTCTTTTTCCTTTTCCTCCATCTTGATTTTGAGCACGCAATTGCATTCTTTCTTGTGGTAACATTGATTCAATGTTCAGTGCTCTGCTCATAGATTGAGCATAGGTTAGTGTACCTTGACTGACTAGCGAGATTCCAATCTCTGGTCGAAGTCCCTTTCTAAATTTATCTGCCCTGGCTGCATCAGTTTCAACTAGATGGGGTGCATAGCGTGACAGTTGATTGAATACACGATCATATTCAGTGACCGTCTTTTTCCATTGTTTGAGATTCCAAAATTCATTTTGTTTCTTTTGCCGATAGCAGCTTGGCACATATTTTTCCATCAATTCCCCCTTGAAGTCCTCCCATGTGTAAGCTTCCCATTGTGGTGTTGTCAGAAATCTCCTTACAGACTCCCACCAGAAGTCTGCCTCTTCCGTCAGTTGAAATATTGCACAATTTAGTTTCTCATTATCCTCACAACCGATGTATTCAGAAATATGTTCAGTTGCACGGATCCATTTCTCAGCATCCTCAGGAGTGCCCATGCCATCAAATTGAGGTGGATTTTATTTTCGAAAACTATCTTCGACACGCCTAACCACTAGGGGCGGGTCATGGGGTCTCTCTTCCTCGTGGTTACTCGATTTTTATTTCTAGGAGGCATTCTATTTAAATAGATTTTATCAGTAGTAATGTGGTTAGCAATGTACATAATCCTGATAACCTACATGTCAATATTTATCATTTAATAATAAATAAGAATCATCTCATCCATTCCATGGTCGGCGAGCCATCCAGGTAGTCACTTCCTAAATGCTCGTCCTATGCATGATTTTTTCATTTCGTTCTCGTGATCGTACCATGTCATGAAAAATTCAAGCAAGTATGAATTTACTTCAAACATTATGTTTGTTGCAAACAAGTTGTTTACATAACAATCCATTCCTCAATCAATCAATCATAATGTCACATAGGTTAAACCAAATGTAACCATTCGTATAGCCCTTGTACTTGACAACGCATGTCAAACTTTATACATATCATATCATGATACAAATAGGCACACATGTCCTAAGTGAATAAACATATCATTTTCCTTTTTCATAGATTAAATAGGTACATATGCCCTAGATTATTTAACATGATCCTTTTCATAACATTCCATTCCTTGAATCAAATAGGCATATAAATCCTAATTTGATTAAACATTCTTCCTTTTCATGAACGTCATATAAGAACACATCTTAAATGACAACTTTTTCATAGAAACATTTATAAACAAACCTTTTCCATAAACCTTTTCTTTTCCAAAATAGGAGTTTAAACAAAAAAAATGTACCTTTCTTTTCTTTGTTGAGAGGCAGCGTGATGGCGAGCTGAGACTGTTACTAGGATACCTATCATTGGTTTTAGAAATGCAATGCAATTCCTAAACAAGCCAAACTTAACATGAATGTGCCAGAGCATCAACCGCTCTGATACCACTCTGTCACGCCCGAAATCCCGAGGGACGGCGCACGCGCCAAGGGAATGACTGGGCGGGGATGAAAGAAGCGGGGAAGAAAGGTGGTATTGTATTCGTGTGCATTATATAAGAGAGTTGTCCTTGAAAATCGGGCAGCATCTCCTCTATAATGTTGACTATGCTGTTTTTACAGACCAAACAACTAACCAATGCAAAGGCCATGTCTATAATAATGAATCTAAAATGAATCATATGCAATTTGGAGATAATACAGCTCGATTCATGAGAGCGGTAATCCAGAATCCCAAGCGGCTGAATCGTCCAAGATGAAATGAATTGGAGATAATACAGCTCGTCTCGTAGGAACGGTAATCCTGAATCCTTGAGAGGCCGAATAATCCAATATGAAAGACGGGATTGAAGATAATAGAGCTCGTCTCGTAGGAACGGTAATCCAAAATCCTCGAGAGGCCAAATCGTCCAATAAGAACCGTCGATCAAAGGCGGAGGTTAGTGAGTCTAGCTCGCCAAAAGGAGTCACTCACCCAGCTCACCAAGTGTGGTCAACATTCGCTCGAACACTACACAAGGGGCCGAGAAGTTGAGCGTCCAAGAGGGGCCGACTACTTCTAAGCTCTCCTATGCACGTGTATGCATGTAATGGGTAATGATAATATGATAACATGAACCTTTATTAATAATGGCCGATGAGGCCTTCGTGGAATGAGGAAATGATCTTAGAGTTTAAACATATATATTATCACACACATATACGTGGATGATAATTATTTCATAAATATCATAACATACGTGAGCATGGCAGCGGAAATTCTTATGTATAGAACGGTAAACCGTTCTCGTGATGAAGCAATCGTCATCCCAATAACATCATTCCTCAGCCACACACATCATGCTGCTTCCTTAGCCTGTGAAAAATTTTAGAAAACATGGGTGAGTACTAGTGCACTCAATTGGGTTTTTCATTAAACGAAAAACATAGTCTCTTTTCAGTATACTTACCTTAGAAGGTTTTAAAACAAAAATAACTTCTAATTAAGCAAAACATTTGTGCATAAATTAAACATGACCCGGCATGACGTTACTCTTATATAGGTTATGTCCCGGGCCTTTTACCACCGACGGATCATAAACATTCAATCAAATAGGGTTTGGCAAACCGTACACCTTAACATAGCATGAGTCAAAACCCGATGGTGATCAACCCACCGAAGTAGAGACTAAAGTGATCACAGTCCTTAAATCGACGTGTTTGGCCGAAAAAGAACCCCCGGCGGTCGATAAGAGTATTAAACAGTCCATACCTTCGTGAAAATATTTTAGCAGAGATCCATGCATTTTTCATTTAGAGAAAAGAGCTTAATAACTCAAAATACGTATATATCCCCAACCTTTCACCGATGATATTCCTCGATTACGGGAAAACTGTAAATCTTTATGAGCTCAAATTTCAGTGCTAGGTACCTGTTAGTCATAGGGAATATATTTTGGCTTTAATTTCCAAAAAGGAACTATAGATAAGTAGTACTAAATTTGTAGGCTTAATATTATTCTTTTTATCACGTAATAAATTAATTTGGCAGCAACCGCGCTTTCAAAAGACTTTGGCCAAGAAGACAAAAATAATCTGTGCAATATTCTTTAGTGAAATATGCAATGAAATCATGCATGCATGCAACTTCATTTTTACTTCACCTAGAAGTAACGTAGCCTTTTCTCGATTTTAAGAAAAAACGTTCGATGAAATTTAGTCCAGTTGTAATACCCCGTCTTTTAATTCGAAAGAATTATCGAGTTTAATATTAAATAGGGTATCATATCCGTAGGAAATTTAAAATTTCGTTGTTGAGTTTTGAATACGTTAATTAAACAACGAATTTAACGTTTATTGTGACGTGCTCGAATTTTTATTCAACTTTCGATAAATCCCTAATTGAATTATTATTTTTTGAATGTTGAAATATTCAAATAACAAATTGAGTATTATTATTATTATTACATGCTATTAGCATTAATATGAAATATCTCATAATTATTTATTAAGGGCTCAATTAGTTTCATAAAATTCAAGTGGATAAAATAGAAAGCCCAATGAAATATAAACATGCTATTAAGAGTGCAAGTGTGCAAAAATATCCCAAATACAATTATAATACATTCCTACAATAATACATAATTACATTCTATAATTACATTACTACATTTATACATAACAACATTTTATGATTACAAAATAAAAATAAATAAATAAAATTTAAATCAAGAGGAGTCATGCTCCTCCACGTCGCTTTCCACCCTACCACACATATCTTTCACCCTTCTACCAACTTCAACTTTTATCCACCATACAAACACTTCTTCCATCGACATCATAACTTTATAGATTTTTCCCTTCTCCTTCTGGTAGTCTAGTCCCTGCAAGTGAAGAACGCATAGGAGAGGAAGAGAGGCAGTAACAACAACACATTCCTAATCCATCTTCTTCCTCCTTCCACCTTCCACTTCAAGTAGGTTTTATATTCATATTACATAACTTTTAGCATATTCTGAAGCTTCTTATTTTCAATTGCTTCACAGAGTTTAGTTAAATTGGTTTAAGTTTTGGTTTAGAACCTAGCATGCCTTCTTTTAATATCTTAGTACTACATATTCATGAAGGATTTCATAACTTAGAATCTAGGATGCTACTTCACATTTAGAACAACATATAATATAGTGTAGGTGACAATTCCGCTGAAATCTAAAAATTCAAACAAATATTGAATCTTCACAACTAAGTACTTAACAAATACTTCATAAATTATCTACACCAAAAAAAAAAAGAAAAAAAAGAAGAATACCTATTCCTGTCCGAGGCAACAGGGCTGCGAACGAGGACCACGACAACACCACAGTGGCTGCCCAAGGTGGAGGTGGCTACTGCAGGTGGTCGGCCGACAGCTGTAGACGACGGCGAGGCCGTGAGAATGCAATGTCGAGCGAAGTCGGGAGCACTGCGAACTTTCCGGAGCACGCAGGAGAAGAGGGCTCAAAATTTGGGGATTCTTTCCCTAAAGCCTATACCTTTATTCGATTCGGAAACAATAGAGTTGAATCCCACCAATAATTGGCAGGAGCTTGATGTTTTTCACCGGACAATTAAAACTGAGAAAAAGGGAGATAGATTTGGGCTCTTCGTTTTGGGCGAGGAGTCAAGAAGATGGGAAGAGATGGAACAAAATATGGAGAGGAAGATGTGAGGGGAGCCACCATGGCGGTGACAATTTTTCTGAAGAAGGAGAAGCCGACAACCGAACAAAGGAATGTGTGCGCCTGAGTGTGGGTTTGTGTCTGCGAGAAGAAGAATTTTGAGGGAGAGGATATTGTGTTTATACGTGAACTAGGGGTGGGAGGGGGATTAGTTTAATTATATAAGTAATTAAGTTTGTTTATTAAAAAAAAAAAATTAATAAAATTTAAGTGGGGAAAAGACCACTTTCGTAATGTCTAAGAAAGAGGAGGGTTTTTAATGGTTTGGGCTTTTAATTAAAATGAAAATTTAGAAGTAACAAGACTAACTTTGGGCTTCTAAAACTAGTTGGGGCTAAACAATTATTTTTCTGGGCTTTATATATTTATTTTACTATCACAATGTTAGCCCATGATTAATTTAATATATGGGTCAAGCCCCATTACATTAATTAGTTGGACATAGTCTAATTAATACTAATGGACTATTATTATTGAATAATTGTACCTTTGGCCCTAATTAAATTTGGACTTTGATTAATTTAATTAATTGGATTAATTTAATTATTAAACTTGATTAATTGATAATTAATAGAATATTAATTATTTTATTAAATTATAAATATTGATGATTAATAATTAAGATTTATAATTAATTAAGAGTGATTAATTATTAAATGTGAAATCTTTATTAATAATAATTATTGGGATTAATTATTATTTGATTTATATCAAGTCTTATTTATTATTAATTAATTATAATTAATTTATTAATAAATAATTATATTACTTAATTAATTTAGCGAATCTAAATTAATTCAAATCGAGACATGAACCTTACGCGAACCTATCTAAAATTTCCGATTCTTATGTCAAATTTAATTGCTTCAATCATATTAATTGCAAGTAAGCAATTAATTATCTATCGAATTAGTAAACGTTTATTTCATTTAAACGAAACTAAAGTTTTCGGAGAAAACCTTAAAGCTTCGTTGTGATTTAGTAGAACGGATATGAAACCCTTAAACCTATAAATTCATTATGTCTCGAGTCAATAGAGATATTCTAAGAACTCAATGATTCCAAATGTAACTCGTTACTTGAAGGTCCATCGAGGGGGTGACAGCTAAGGAACGAGAAGGAGAACCAGACTTGTCAGCTAATACTGGTATCTCAGGTGGGTTTAATATACAACCTATACTTTTGCTGTAATAAAGCATGTTCAAATAAAATGTGAAATGATTGACATGCATAAAATTCTTTGTGCTTTATGTTGATTCCTATTTGTGTTGAGCCATGTTTGTGAACTGGTCAACTTGTGAATAACGATCGGATCTTGAGTCATGTGTTGGCCAAGGTTATTGTACACATGGGGAGTGAGATCATGAGTCATTACGGACCGGTCCATATAGGACTGCGTGTCAGTATTGACCGATCCGGTGGAACCCAATATTAACGTCTGGGGAAGCGGTAACATTGCTCACCAGCGTTATTGCTATTGTTTATGTCTGGGGAGTGGAAACATTGCTCACAGCATCGGTTACAGACATGGAAAAGAGAGTGATCACTCTAACTGTTGGGTTAAAATCAAATGAATATTTTGTATTCGCAGGTTATCTCAAGATACTTGTGTTATACTGTGATGATGCATGATCAATAACTGTTTATTTTCGGCATAACCTACAGAGTACATCAAGTACTCAGCCCTGCTTGTATTTCCAAACACTTGCAGGTTGAGCAAGGGTGATGGTTGAAGTGCTGAGTAGACGTTGCTTTTGTTAGTAGTAAGGGGTTAATACATATCTTCATATGTGTATTAATGGCTTTTGTTATTCCGCTGCAAACTTTTATCGTTTTCCCCAAATGGTCTGGATCGTAATTCTAGAACCTTTCTGACGTATTTCGGTACTTGAATTCTGTATTCCGTACTTTGAACCTTCGAGAACTTCTATCAGTATGATGTTCTATGTGAGTCTTTAGGCTATTGACTCTTATTCGTAGTGATTTCTGGACTATTGTGATCGATTATATTTCTTATTCCATTGTTGTTTGTGAATTCATCCTTCTTAATCGTTTCTTTAATTCACCACCAAGTCGCACTCCATGGATCCGTCCTTCAGGAAAATGGGGTCGTGACAGAGTGGTATCAGAGCCTTTGGTTTTCTTCGCTCTTACTACTAAAGATTTATTCTAGGAATATCACATGGTGATATTCTAACAACTTATTTGTTCCGAGTTGTTTCTTCGTGTATAGTCTAGTTTGAGTCACTAGACTGAGTTAAGTTAGACAGCAACTCTCAGCACGACACCATACCCCGCTCAACATTTGAATGAGGTATGAGATTTTCAGAAAAGTTTAATCTGTTTGGCGTATTCAAATTCGTGATTTGCAAATGCATGTGGAATGATGTTTATTATGACATGATTATAACGATTTTCATGTGCATAAAGAGAACTTAGAAAAGTTTTAGGGACTTCATTTGCCCTATTGCTGAGAATTAAGAAGAGAACAAGAACTTAGAATTTCTTTAGATTCTCACTTATCTCGGAAGAAGTTGCGATCAAGAACCGAATTGGTTTATACGTCATGATTAATGATAAGTCGACTCAAGAATGTTATGCTGAAGATCAAAGGAACAAGAGACGAAGAGAATTTCAAGCATGATGAAACAAGCTAGAGAATGATCGGGTGCAGAATGAAGGAGTTACGAATCAAATACTAATAATTTCTAATGTATAGAAATTTTAATTGTTTCCAAGGCACGACGAATATCGTAGTGCCTTGTCACGCATTTTGCGTGATACCTTCATATCAAATTAAGGGTCAACTCTTAATACAGTTTAGACTCTAGTTATCGACGCTGAACTTCAGAAAGAATAATAACGTATCTTTCTCACCATAGAATCTTGAATAATTTTCCCAATCTCAAAACGTGTTGAGCTAACACAAAATACCGTTTGGACTTTTCCCAACTAAGATTCATAACGAGTCATATTTTAATCAAATAAGTAAAAATACCATTCCATCGAACCTCACATATAAATGATTATTTTGACCGATTCAGTACAACATATAGAAGAACTTTAGAAGCGTATGCTTATAGAACTTTAAGAAATTTATTGTAGAGAATAATTTTAGAAACCCATGCCTATAGAGCTTTAGGACTTTTATTTCCATAAATGAACTTTATTGATTTTACCCTTACGTATTTCATTTCTCGATACGGATTTTTACGGTTTTGTTTTACTATTATAGATGGCGATATTCGTGCATACGGTGCGGAAGAGTACTATTAGCCTGCAGACACGCCGATTGGAGGATTTTCGTGCATGTAGGATGTCAAAGGGGGAGGATCTCGGGGAGTTCTTAGCTCGATACACGAGACTTTGGCGTGAGGCATGCCCACGAGTAACTCATCGTGAGGGTATCCTCACACTGCTTGAGGTGCTGCCGGAGCAGTGGCAGGATTGGGCTAGGGAGTCCCACTACCTGTACTTGTATCATCTGAGTGATTCCCATGAGCTGGTGGGAGATGTACTGGAGTTTGTACTTCTGATTAGTCGTCAGTTCACCTTGCACCGCGTGCCGCCTCCAGAACCACATTTCGCTATCCAGAGGTATCAGACTTGCCCTCACGAACCCACAGAGACAGCGTACCCACTTCCTCCATCTATCGACATTGATTCTCCGCGAGGTAAGCGGAAGAGACCGATGTTTGAGATACCTGCACCTACCAGTGACCAGCGTTGCCAAGGTACTAGTACCATGGTCATTGGAGAGAGCTCTCGCACTGCACAGTCTGGAGACCAGGAGGTTCCATGTCTTCCGATGTCACCAGTGGGGATGACTAGGCCACTAGAGCCTGTGGTAGTGAGCGACTTTCGTCAGCTGGTGGAGGGGCTAGTTAGAGAGATACGTGACTTTATCCCTGCTCCGGGAGTGATGCATGTGCAGGATGAGGATGGAGTAGTTGACGAGGAGGATCCCGAGGAGGATCTCCAGGAGGAGGATCCGGATGAGGATCTCCAGGAGGAGGATTTGATGGATGGAGAGACGACTAGCGACAGTATTTGTTAGATCTGTTCGAGACAGAAGTAGTAGTAGCAGTAGTGCTTGATGCATAGATAGGCAGTTTTTGTAGCCTATATTATGGATTTTAGACCATAGTATAGTTCTGGTCATTCGTCAGCTAACCTTTTGATGTAGTTGATGTTAGTCAAGCATATGCTTAGTACCACTTTTTGCACATATGCAAGATTAACTTTAGTTACTACATGATGTGTATATTGCGACTAAAGTCCTCGTGGAGGCAATCTTTATTATGATGCATATTGATATATTTCAAGATCCGTGTTGGATATTTTCCGATCTATTATTCACTTATAAATTCTCTTGATCTACACTTTTTCTATTTTTATCGAGATATTTTTATTGAGTACGTTTCCTTGAGGCGTAATAATCAATTAATCGTATTATAAATTTCTTTATTATTCGCTAATGTTAGTTACCTTATCAGAATGTCATCTCGAGGAAGGGGAAGGGAAAGAGGAAGGGGGAGAGGAAGAGGTAGAGGAAGGGGAAGGGGAATAGAAAGAGAAGAGGTACCGATAGGAATGTTTGATTATGAAGAGGAGAGAACTCCGACCCCACCTCCACCTCCGCCCCCGAGAAGAACAATAGAAGAGTTATTCTTGAAACAACACCCTCCAACCTTCAATGGAAGTGGAAAGCCTGAAGAAGCTGAGCTCTGGGTTCTAACAATGGAACGAATTTTCAGCTTTCTGCATTGTACAGACCAGGAACGTCTTTCCTGTGTCTTATTCCAACTTTTAGGAGCTGCAGATTTCTGGTGGGAAGCCAGAAGAAGGGCTCTGACACCAGAGCGACTTGTAAACTTTACGTGGGAAGAGTTTAAGGCAAGATTGTATGAGAAGTATATTCCGAGAGCATACAAGATCAAGAAGGAGGCTGAATTCCACGATCTGAAACAAGGAAAGATGTCGGTCACTGACTACAATCGACTATTTCGTGAGCTGTCAAGGTTTGCTCCACATCAGGTGGACACGGATGAGAAAATGTCTGACAAATTCCGAGCTGGACTTAGGTATGAGAGAGGGATGTCTTTAGCGAGTCATGGAAGACTATCTTATACAGACTCACTGAACCAAGCACTAGATATTGAGGCAGCAATGCCAGAAGAGCGCAAGGTGCCAACTACCGCAACAGCACCAGCACAGTCCCAAGCTTATTCTCATAACTACAAGGGTAAGCGTAAATGGGATTTCAACAAAGGAAATAGTCGTCCAAATTTTCAAGGAGATCGAAGGTCATGGCAGGGAGCCACGCCTCAGGGTCAACAAATTACCCCATGGCAGGGGCACAGACGACAGAATGTCCCAGGGCAAGGAGTAAACCAGAAAGGAAAGTTGTCACACCCCGTCCTCCGCCCTTGTGGCAAAGTCCGGGTGCACGACTATAGAATAGATAAATAAAGGTAAAGTGGAACCCTGAAAGCTTTGACTGAAACGAAAGGATATTTCTATAACTAAATTTTAGTTCATAACAAAGAGTTTAACTCTGAATTGACACCTTCGTCAAACAAAACTGATAAAACCTCTTGCAGCGGAAAAGGATCTACATAAGTCCACGTGTATGAAGACACGTAAACCCCCAAGAGTTCAACTACGCAAAAGACTGACAAGCCCTTCATAACACCTCCATTCATCACGTCTCAACCTGCACATTTAAAAATACATGCAGGGCTGAGTACAAACGTACTCAGTAGGCACATGCCGAAATCGCACTCATGCATATATATAATTGTCAATGCCGTAAGAGTGAAACATAGGGATTTTTTCTTTAAAAGCACCTACGTTCACTAAATTCTCTTTTCTTGATAAATCCTGAGTTCGACTGATCAGTCTAAGTTCTTTAGTATCCTGCCATATTTCTTCTTTATGGGTACCGAGAAGGTGGCCACCTTCTACGGACACCTGACCGGCCAACCCGCTAAGATGACTCACGGTCCTTTAACCGGCCAACCCGATCGATGACTCACGGTTACTTGTGTACACTAGTTCGAGTGGGGTTGCCTGCCCACTGGAACCTAAATTTGATTTCATAATTAGAACATTAACCAGATAGGCTTCATACAAAACATAAATCATTTCGGCAAGACAATACTTTGAAACATATCTTCTCCATTTGAAATCCTTTCGAAAACAACATAATTAGTATACGTGCACACATAATTTTCTTTGTAATAGAAAGCCTACTTGGATCGTCTTGACTGACGACTGCTTCTTTCTCGAACTGCGGTGCTGACCTTTCGTCGTACCCTTTAAAGAAATCTCAAGTGAGATAACATTTTCGAGCGCATGTAATATTCTCAAAGTGTAAGGAATTATTATCCTTTGTTATTTGTGAATTATTCTCGGTTCTTTTAACTCGACTATCGTTCGAGTTTCGGATTTAAATTCTAGAAGGGTCGTTCGATGATTTCTAATCAAGCCATATTTTGACTTTGATTAAACACTTAACTTGATGTTTGATCATTTCTCAGCACTCATGCTCGTCTAAGATCAAAACATCTATGAATATCGTGAAACTTAATACAATGATATAAACTTATAATAAATCACGTTCGTTAAATAAAACATCACATAACACTTTTCATGCTCTCGAATGGCCAACTCCGATTAAAAACTTAAAATCGGGGAAAAACTCCTTTTCATGCTCATAAATCATAATATGAGATTATAAATCTCATACGAAAATATGCGGCTCGATTATCCAACATAACGGAAAAATCGGCTACTAACTTATTTCAATTTTTGCACACTTGACAGAAAAATCCGATAAATTCATAACATGCTCAACACCTGTTCCAGCTAAATGAGCAGTTGACTTTGAAAAATCATAATAAATTGGAAATAATTCCAATTTTAACGAATCAAACTTTAAAGTGACCATAACATCGTAAAGTTTTATAATCCGAAGACAAAACACATAAAATCATTTTACTCTATTTTTCACGAATTTTCAAAGTTAGATAAATTTCCAGATTTTCGCTGGAATTGGCAGTTTGCGCAACCATTTTGAAAAATCCATAACAAATCGAAAAGACAACGAAACAGGGTGATTCAAGTTGGAGATTACTCCTAACTCGATCTAGTATTTTATTATGTTAAAAATTATACTCATTCTGTAATTAAAACAACTAAACAAAACCCGGGCAGAACTGTCGCCCCTTTCTCTTTTTTTTTTAAACATGCTCGATTTATTTTCGTAAATTCACATAATACTCGTATTTAACCTACATACATGCTCGTCTATTCGATTCATCCGAGAATTGAAAACATATAAAACGACGAGCTCAAGTTAACTTCTCAAAACCTAACATGCTTAGATTTTATTGAAACTTAAAACACATGTTTATCTAACTTATACGAGCAATATTAATTCTCGACATTTTTCAATTCAGGCTCAGCTCGATAAAAATCGAAAAGGGCAGCCCCTATTTCACTTTTTCATCAAGTTCAAAACATGAAAATAAAACCGTAGAAACGTAGGTAAGATCGAGGGCTACCTTTCTATCGGATTAGATTTTGAAGAAATCGGAAAAACGAGACGAACGGGACGAGAATCGGAGCAAAACTCCTCCTCCTTTTCCTCCTTCTTTCTCTCACGCCAGAACTCATGTAAATGATGAATTGGGGTGACTTTGTGGTCTTTTTATAGGCCACAAGTTGCCCCTCAAAATATCTAAATACCGGGGTCCAAATCGTCTTTTCGCCTCATAGATCTTTTCGATCCGATTCTTTTTTATTTATTTATCTCTGTTGAAACGAGAGTCAACACACTCGACTTTCTTACTCATTAAAAATATCTTCGTCTCTTGTGAACTAAAGTCGGGGTTTGGCCCGATCGAATTGCACGTAAATCGAGGAAATGCTTGTTTCTCGATTTCTTGATAAATATCAATTTAAAACTCCATTTCTTCTGAAATAAATTTTATTAAACTTCTCGGGAATTTCCTCATTACTCGTGCGATAAAATCGAAAAATAGGAGTTTTCTCGATTTCTCGAGTTCTCGAATTCTCGGTTTTACAATTCACTGACGGCGAAAATAAAATTTCCGCGTAAAGTCCGTATCGCGATAAAAGTGTATGTAAATTATCGCGCTTTGTCCATATCTCGGCTCGGACTTTAAATCTGGGCATTCGAATGAATCCCGTATTTCGCCTCTTAGATATATCTAAATATCTAAATTTCAAAATATCTAATTTCAAAATATCTAATTTCAAAATATCTAAATTTCAAAATATCTAAATTTCAAAATATCTAATTTCGAATGAATCCCCTATTTGCTCTTGTTACCAGTTATAGAAGTATAAGCCGGTTCTCGAAAGTGCGAAGATTTGGTTTCCGTTTTCGCTGAAACTTGGCAGCAAGTTTCAAAATAAAGTTTCTAATGCAAAATTTTATTCTTGGGATTTTTAAACACTTATAAGCCCGGTATAAAATACTCGGGTGTTACATTCTATCCCCCTTAACATAAATTTCGTCCCGAAATTTGCTAATCTCAAGGGTAACATTTCTGACAACTACTCATTCAATAACTCTTGAAACTTCCGATCCAGAAGTAGATACGGATTTTTCTACATAACTCATATCGTCACCTAGGGCGATATCATTCTCCTCTTATCTCTCTTGCACTTCTTTAACATTCATCTCGACTTATATAAATCGCTTTATTCCTTTCTTGGACCGTTTCTATTCCTTGCATTCTTTTATCACATTTATGCTATGGAACGAATCCCGTCGAGTAACTTAACATACTTGTACTCCGGAACGAATCCCGTCGAGCACCTTTATCGATGAATATTATATCATAACTTAGTGTATCTCTCTAACTGCGAGAAGATATCACTCTAATCGTTTCTCTATTTTTTTCCAGAACTTTGACTCATAGTTCTGCGTCACTGGGTTGCACATCCACTGAAGGATGGCCGTTTCTCTAAGGTGGCGGCATAAGCATAACCTCACTTTCATCATAAGGAACCTCATTCTTATCTTCATTCTAAACTTTATCCCTTCTTCGAAGTGGCATACAGTAACATGGAGACAACCCACGTTACCATATACATACCTAATGTTAGCACTTACTATATGTCCTCAGCATATAAAATCTCAAAACTGTAATCATGGTACTTAGATAGCCATATACCGAATACGTCTTAGCTCCGAAGGTTTAAGGAAATTTATTGTGATAGCTTATCAATCATGTGGGTCCATCATCTCTCATGATAACTTAAGCGAGGGTTGGACAAACTGTTTAGAGACAGACGTCAACCGATTAAATATTAAAAAGAAAGGAATGAACCCAACTGAATTTCAAAAATGTTGAGCTTTAGGGTCCGGAGACCAGAATGACAACTACTAAGATCTTCTTGATAACATGGGGTGATCAGGTCCATCACAATCACTTCTCAGTCATAAAGATACTTAGGTTCAGGGATAATATTTCAATGGTTGTGTTGACTAGAACTTCTTGTACCATAGAGTTTAGAAGGATCTCATATGACTTCTTAATTGTATCAAGATCATAGAGTTCAACTCAATGATATAATTGATTACTGAAAGGAATTTAATGACTTGCATTTTTCATGACAATACCCATGAATTGAACTGAATAAACTGAAATTAACTGGACAGAACAGAACTGAGCTGAGCTGAATTGAACTGAATTGAATGAACTGAACTGGATTGAACTGAATTGAACCAAAACTTTCTACGTTCCACTAAACAGAAAATGACACTGAAATTGAAACTGAAACTGAAATTGAACTCCCTTATTCTCTACGTTCTACTGAAACTGAATTTCGCTTATTAAACTGAAACTGAAACTTGTTACTCGTGAACTGAACTCATGCATCGTTCGGGTTATAACTCTCTAAGAAATCTAGTGATAAATCAATAGCCGAATCGAATTTTCGTTGAGGTATACTATTGAATAAGGCAACCATGATCATGTCACTAATCATATAATGTCATTCGTTGAGATCATCTTGGTGTCACTGCTCCTTCGAGTTCTTCCTTTTTTGACCATATCTTTTAAGCTCTCTTTGGATATGCAGTCCCATTCCTGCATATTCTCAGAGTCCCTCTCATTCTAATGTATTCCGGTTCATTCATCTTACTGAATATATATGTTCATCGGGATAATAGATAACTGGTATCGTTCTATGTTCTTTTACACTCGTGATAATGCATCTTAGAGTACATTTGACTAATCTCTCTTTTGGAAACTACTACCTTAGAAAAGTTTGAAAGCTTTCTAAGTTCTCATTCTTTCTCGTCATTCACTATTCTTCCTTGGAAATAATCATAGATCTAAGCTAAGTCTATGTTCTTTGAGGAATTATATTCCTCTCGATTTTCTTCATCATACTCTACTGGAAATTTATTTCTAGTGCTTTTCTTTAACTCTTATCATCATTCATAATTTTCATTTCTCATTGAAACATAGTTTCAAAGCGTACTTATTCTCAACTGAACTCATTGAAACCAAGTTTTCAAAGCTCAATCATATTATCCTCTTCTTTTATTCGAGCAGCTAAGATCCTACTTCTCAAGTCGGGTTTCAAAATCATCTCTCCTTGATGAATAACATGCTTTGGATCAAACACGTATTTTCTAAGTTGTGACACATGGAAAACATCGTGAACGTTTCCAAAACTAAGTGGTAAGACTAATCTATATGCCATTGGACATATTCTTTTCAAGAATTTTGTACGATCCAATAAAATGAGGTCTAAATTTTCTTTTCACATCAAATATGATTAATCCTTTAGAAGGAGAAACCTTCAAGAAAACTTTATCTCATATTTCAAATTGTAGCTCGGTTCTACGAGTGTTAGCATAAGACTTATGTCTAATATGAGCTTATTTGATTCTTCCTCTAATCTGGCGAACGATCTCTATCATTTCACCGACTGAGTCTGGGCCCACTATGGCTCTTTCTCCAACTTTGTCCCAATACAATGGCAACCTACACTTTCTCCCATAAAGTGTCTCATATGGTGCCATTTCTATTGTTGCCTGATAGCTGTTGTTATAGGCAAACTCAATTAATGGTAGTACTGCTTCCCAACTTCCGCCTCTATCAAGAATCATGGTTCGCAACATATCTTCCAGAGTTTGAATAGTCCTTTCGGACTGTCCGTCAGTTTGAGGATGAAAAGCAGTACTGAAATTTAGTCTCGTACCTAACTCTTTCTGCAAGCTTATCCAGAATCTGGATGTAAACTTCGAGTCTCGATCTGACGTTATCGAGATAGGTACGCCGTGCAGGCGTATGATTTCTCGCACGTACAATTGAGCCAGCTTATCTGAACCGTACGTGATCATTATAGGTACAAAATGAGCAGATTTTGTGAGCCGATACACGATTACCCAAATGGCAGTATTTCCTCTCTTGTATTTGGGCAATCCAGTCACAAAATCCATCGCTATATGTTCCCACTTCCACTCTGGGATCTCTAACGGCTGTAGTTTCCCATAGGGTCTTTGGTGTAATGCTTTCACTTGTTGACAAGCTAAACATCTCTCCACGAAAGAGACTATGCCTCGTTTCATACCGTCCCACCAAAATTTCTTTTTCAGATCCTGGTACATCTTTGTATTCCCCGGGTGAGCGATATAGGGCGTATCGTGTGCTTCGCTCATGATCTCGTCTTTGAGCTTCTCATCGTGCGAAATGCAAAATCTTCCTTCAAAGGTGATGGTGTTGTCAGCTTCTTCGCTGTAGTTTGTGACGTCGTTATTTCTCACCTTGAGCCGTATCTTCTCCAATTTCTCATCCAGCCTTTGTGCTTCTAGAACTCGACCTCTCAGGTCTGGTTCTATCACTAAGGTGGCGAGAACTCCTTCTACAGTTTCGAGAGGCTGTAAAACTTCTAAATTCACCTTACTGAACTCTCTTAAAAGGTCTGCCTCTTGAGTTAGTAGAAATGCGATCCTTGACGAGGTTTTACGACTTAGAGCATCAGCTACGACGTTAGCTTTGCCCGGATGGTAATTGATACCGCAGTCGTAATCTTTTACTAATTCTAACCATCTTCTCTGTCTCATGTTGAGATCCTTCTGCTCAAAGAAATACTTAAGACTTTTATGATCCGTGAAAATTTCACACCGAACTCCGTAAGGGTGGTGCCTCCAATTTTCAAAGCATGCACTACTGCAGCTAGTTCCAGATCATGAGTGGGATAGTTAAGCTCGTGTGGTCTGAGTTGTCGCGATGCATAGGCTATAACTTTTCCTTCTTGCATCAATACACATCCTAATCCGTTCTTGGATGCATCCATATAGACTACATACTCTTTGTTGGGCTCTGGGATTGCCAGTATCAGGGCGGTAGTCAACTTTTCTCTCAAAAGCTGAAAACTGGCTTCACATTCTAGAGACCACTTAAACTTGATTCCTTTACGTAGTTGTTGTGTCATTGGTCCTCTATCTTGGAGAATCCTTCGATGAATCTCCGATAGTATCTAGTTAATCCTAAGAATCTTCTAATTTCATTTGGAGTCGTTGGTGACTTCCATTCTCGTACAACTTCTATCTTGATGGAATCTACCTTGATTCCTTCAGACGACACAATGTGTCCAAGAAACATTACTTCCCTAAGCCAAAATTCACACTTGCTGAATTTAGCATAGAACTTCTCGTTTCTGAGGGTTTCTAAGGAAATTCTTAGATGTATATTATGTTCTTCTTCATTCTTCGAGTAGAGAAGAACATCATCTATAAAGACCAAGACAACTTGTCGAGGTAAGGTTGGAACACACGGTTCATCAGGTCCATGAACACTGCGGTGCATTGGTTAATCCGAAAGGCATCACTATAACTCATAGTGACCATACCGGGTTCGAAAGGCAGTCTTAGGAACATCTTCCGGTCGGATTTTCAGTTGGTGGTATCCTGATCTCAAATCTATCTTTGAGAAGACACATGCTCGGTAAAGGATATTGGTTCTTGAGTGTCAGCTTGTTCAAACCTTTGTAGTCTATGCACGTTCTTAGAGTTCCATCATTTTCTTGACGAAAAGCACAGGTGCTCCCCAAGGTGATACACTGTGTCTGATGAAACCTAAGTCCAACAGTTCTTGGTGTTGTATCTTGAGTTCTTCTAACTCTTTAGGGGCCATCCTATAAGGTGCTTTGGATATTGGAGCTGATCCTGGTTCCAGGTCAATTGTGAACTCTAATTGTCTATCTGGTGGCAATTCTGGTAGTTCTTCTGGAAATACATCTGGGTATTCCCGTACAATGACTACATCTTCTAATTTTTTTCTTACTTCCTTTACTTCTTCCTTCAAGTAAACCAAGTATGCTGAACATCCTTTCCTTACTAGCTTCGTAGCTTGTAGTGCTGAGATAACTGCCTTCTTCTTGTTTATGGTAATCTCATGAAAACTTGCGGGTTATTTTTCTTATATGTGGGAATGAGATTTGTCTTTTCTTGTAAAGGATTAGGGCATAGCCTTCGGCTAGTCAATCCATGCCTAAGATTTTGGTCCACGTCGTTCATCGAGATTACACTAAGATTGTTCGCAAAAACCTTAAGTGATCCTAAATCCAAGCTTAGGTTAGAGCAAGAATGTGTGAGAGTAGTAGTTCCTCCCAACAGTGAAGAAACTCTTAAAGTTGTCTCTACTAGTTCTAGTTCCAGTCTTATGTTCTCTATACATGTTTGATAAATGAAAGAATGGGACGCTCCAGTATCAAACAAAATAATTACTGGTGTGTTGAGGAGGGTGTCCATACCTGTCAAGTTTCCCTGATTTTCTTCAGACTATTTCTATTTCATGCATAAGCTTGGTCTGTCAAGGCTGTTTCTAATGTTTGCGTCGTTGGTACTAAGGTGGTAGTGGTGGGGGTGGTGGTAACTGTTGAGGTTGCTGATATTTTTGGGGTTGAGCCTGAATTGCTCGGATATGCTGGTCCGTCGCTGTCTGATTAGACCTTGCGCCTGTTTCCCACTGTCTAGTAGGACAATAGTTTGTGAAGTGCCTCTTTTGGCCACACACAAAGTACCTATCGCTATCTGCTATACATATTCCGCTGTGCATCTTCTTGCACTTGAGACAAATAGAAAACTTTTCTAAATAGTTCCCTCTCTGAATGGTCGGGTTCTGTTTCTCGTAGTTCTGGGAACAAGTTTTCTCTTGCCATGGTTTCTTCGAAGTGGAGTTGTTATGGTTATCCTCCCATTTACGCTTTCCTCTAAAGCCTTGAGATTGTGTTTGGGCGGACATCAGTATCGCAGGGGTTGTATGCTTTTCTCCTGACATTGCAACTTCTTGTCAAGAGCTCAATTGAGGGATTCAGTAAAAAAATAATTCGTCATGGCTTGCCAATGTCATCCTAATTTCGTGCCTCAGACCTGCACAAAACTTTTCTGCCATTTTCTTGCTCGTGTCTACTTGTTCTGGCGCATATCGTGCCATATCACAGAACACTCGATCGTATTCTGTTACAGGTATCCTTCATTGCTTAGATTATATTATTCCATCTCTTTCTTCTTACTACAGCTCTAAGGAATATATTTGTCGTATATTCATATCTTGAACTCTTCCAAGTAATTTTCCTAGTGGTTCATGGGTCATAGTCTTTCTGTGTGCTTCCCACCATAAATCTGTTGATCCCATCTGTTGGAACGAAACGCACATCATGCATTCTTGATCCGTACAATGCAGAAAGTTAATGATGCGTTCTAGAGTTCATACCCAAACTTCTACTTTAGCTGGATCTCCCATTCCGTTGAAAATAGGTGGGTTCTGTCTTAAAAATAGTTCCTCAATTCTATGTTCAGGCGGTGGGAGGGTGAGGTTACTTCTCGTTCAAGTTCATGTCTTTTATCTATGTTTCTAGAACCTTGATCTTTACCTCCGCCTCTTGGGCGTCAAGCTCTTCTCGATGGCATTCTACTGAGTTAACATCTTATCTTATTCAGATATTTTCTTTACTATATAGGTCCATATTCTTAAGTTCATGGCTCTATAGTGGAGTTATCCACTACCTTTCTATCATCTTCTTTTCCTTTGGCTTTTTCTCGATTGCTTCTCGAGCTTCTCCACCCTTCTTTGGGTTGTTCTTGTATCTGAGTGTTCTCGAAACTTATGTATTATTAGACCTCTCCAACGGTAGGAATAGGATGCTAGGAACTCACTGAGATCCTCTGATTCTTTTCTTTATGATATCTCAAAACTTATGTAGTTGATTCTAAAATTTGGTACCTTTTTGTCTTATCATTTGTTGTCATCTTGACATGAATAAGACCACTAATTAAACTTTCTTAACATGCTTGGTAATTTTGTGAGAAGGATTTGGTTTAAAACCAAAATTGCTTAAGAGTTTAGATCGATGACTCATCATCAACGATGATAACTTCTTGAGGTTTCTAGTAGGATATACTTAACATCATAGAACTCTGGGGAAATCTAGATTTAAGATTTGTTATTCAAAGATAATTAAATCTTTAATAATTGAGTTAATAATTTCATTCGATTTAGATTCTACGGTAGAAACGATAACTTATCGGATCATAGTCGTGATCTTGATTCGTTATAAAAGAGAAGATCTCTCTCTTTTGTTTTCTCGTAATTGGCCTTAGCCTTTGTTTTGGATATTCTCCTTTCTCTGATTCTTTTTGTTTCTTCTTCATTCAGATTATTCTCGTTCTCGATTTCGAGTAGCTTGTAAAAGTTCTTCTAAGTTCTCGTCTAAGTTCTCTTTTCTAAAGGGAACATACATCTTAAAGCATTCTACGTTCATAGGAAAAAGCTCTAACGTCATGACAATGATTATGACTCATCTTAAAAGAAACATTTAAACTTCAACTTTGAAAAGAATTGTTCTTACTGCTTTCACTTAAAAACTTCACTTCAAAACATCTTAAAAACTATTCTCGTAGAGCATAATTTTTCTTCTTTCAATACTCAACTTCATACTAAAGAAACACGTATATTTCTTTAAAAATCTCAAATTCAATTAGAAAGAAATAACTTCATTTCTTTATAAATCTTGAACTTTATATGAAAAGAAATACATTCATTTCTTTTCGAATCTCAAACTTCAGCTAATAGGAACATGCTTATTCCTCTTTAAAACATAAAACTTCAACTTCTTAAAATGTTTACCTCTTTCTCGTTGAGCGTGACGTGTCGGAGTGCTAGGCTTGTCCTCCGCCCTTGTGGTAAAGTCTGGGTGCACGACTATAGAATAGATAAATAAAGGTAAAGTGGAACCCTGAAAGCTTTGACTGAAACAAAAGGATATTTCGATAACTGAATTTTAGTTCATAACAAAGAGTTTAACTCTGAATTGACACCTTCGTCAAACAAAACTGATAAAACCTCTTACAGCGGAAAAGGATCTACATAAGTCCACGTGTATGAAGACACGTAAACCCCCAAGAGTTCAACTACGCAAAAGACTGACAAGCCCTTCATAACACCTCCATTCATCACGTCTCAACCTGCACATTTAAAAATACATGCAGGGCTGAGTACAAACGTACTCAGTAGGCACATGCCGAAAAAATCGCACTCATACATATATATAATTGTCAATGCCGTAAGAGTGCAACATAGGGATTTTGTCTTTAAAAGCACCTACGTTCACTAAATTCTCTTTTCTTGATAAATCCTGAGTTCGACTGATCAGTCTAAGTTCTTTAGTATCCTGCCATATCTGTTCTTTATGGGTACCGAGAAGGTGGCCACCTTCTATGGACACCTGACCGGCCAACCCGCTAAGATGACTCACGGTCCTTTAACCGGCCAACCCGATCGATGACTCACGGTTACTTGTGTACACTAGTTCGAGTGGGGTTGCCTGCCCACTGGAACCCGAATTCGATTTCATAATTAGAACCTTAACCAGATAGGCTTCATACAAAACATAAATCATTTCGGCAAGATAATACTTTGAAACATATCTTCTCCATTTGAAATCCTTTCGAAAACAACATAATTAGTATACGTGCACACATAATTTTCTTTGTAATAGAAAGCCTACTTGGATCGTCTTGACTGACGACTGCTTCTTTCTCAAACTGCGGTCCTGACCTTTCGTCGTACCCTTTAAAGAAATCTCAAGTGAGATAACATTTTCGAGCGCATGTAATATTCTCAAAGTGTAAGGAATTATTATCCTTTGTTATTTGTGAATTATTCTCGGTTCTTTTAACTCGGCTATCGTTCGAGTTTCGGATTTAAATTCTAGAAGGGTCGTTCGATGATTTCTAATCAAACCATATTTTGACTTTGATTAAACACTTAACTTGATGTTTGATCATTTCTCAGCACTCATGATCGTCTAAGATCAAAACATCTATGAATATCGTGAAACTTAATACAATGATATAAACCTATAATAAATCACGTTCGTTAAATAAAACATTACATAACACTTTTCATGCTCTCGAACGGCCAACTCCGATTAAAAACTAAAAATCGGGGAAAAACTCCTTTTCATGCTCATAAATCATAATATGAGATTATAAATCTCATACGAAAATATGCGGCTCGATTATCCAACATAACGGAAAAATCGGCTACTAACTTATTTCAATTTTTGCACACTTGACGGAAAAATCCGATAAATTCATAACATGCTCAACACCTGTTCCAGCTAAATGAGCAGTTGACTTTGAAAAATCATAATAAATTGGAAATAATTCCAATTGTAACGAATAAAACTTTAAAGTGACCATAACATCGGAAGGTTTTATAATCCGAAGACAAAACACATAAAATCATTTTACTCTATTTTTCACGAATTTTCAAAGTTAGATAAATTTCCATATTTTCGCTGGAATTGGCAGTTTGCGCAACCATTTTGAAAAATCCATAACAAATCGAAAACACGACGAAACGGGGTGATTCAAGTTGGAGATTACTCATAACTCGATCTATTTTTGATGTAATGAATACATATTTATTTTATATGCTTTTAATATTTTAATTTAGATTAAATTATAATTTTTTAAAATTTCATAGTATAGACTACCGTGCAAAATGACAACCGTAGTGTATATTAAAGCATACACTACAGTTTTCTCATAAAAAACCGTAGTGTTGGGAACCCTAAAGATTAGTGTTGATGATGGTCTTTCGAAACAC
>JAPKLX010000982.1:8678-31402 GCA_026898415.1 Leonotis leonurus
GGTTTCCCCCGACTTCGCTATCCATAGCGGAGGGCGGGCGTGACAGAAGGACGGCACTCTAAGGATGTGTATAGATTACCGAGGCCTGAATAAGATGACCTTGAAGAACCAATACCCATTACCTCGGATAGACGACTTATTCGACCAGTTGAAGGGGGCAAGCGTCTTTTCAAAGATTGATCTGAGATCAGGTTATCACCAGCTAAAGATTAGGGCTGAAGATGTTCCTAAGACAGCATTTCGAACCCGATACGGCCACTACGAGTTTGTAGTAATGCCATTCGGACTCACCAATGCACCCGCGGTGTTCATGGACCTGATGAACCGTATCTTCCATCCTTACCTTGACAAGTTTGTCTTGGTATTTATAGATGATGTTTTAATCTACTCGAAAAGTAGAGAAGAACACGAAGATCATCTAAGAACTACCTAGGAAACTCTTAGAAACGAGAGACTTTACGCCAAGTTTAGTAAGTGCGAGTTTTGGCTGAACGAAGTGGCTTTTCTCGGACACATAGTGTCATCTGAAGGGATCAAGGTGGACACCGCCAAGGTGGAAGCAGTACAAGGATGGAAAGCACCCACAACCCCTAACGAAATCCGAAGTTTCCTAGGGTTGGCAGGGTACTATCGGAGATTCATTGAAGGATTCTCCAAAATAGCTAGACCGATGACTCAACTCCTCCAGAAAGGGATCAAATTTAAGTGGTCACCAGAAGGTAATAACTTACGCATCCCGACAACTCAGACCACACGAGCTTAATTACCCTACACATGATCTGGAATTAGCTGCCGTTGTGCACGCCTAAAAAATCTGGAGACACCACCTCTACGGAGTGCGGTGTGAGATTTTCACAGATCACAAGAGCCTCAAATATTTCTTCGAACAGAAGGATCTCAACATGAGACAGAGGAGATGGCTAGAACTAGTAAAGGACTACGACTGCGGTATAAACTACCATCCTGGCAAGGCTAACGTAGTGGCAGACGCCTTGAGTCGTAAAACATCTTCGAAACTCGCTTATCTCCTTACTCAAGAGACCGAACTCATAAAGGAGTTTAACAAAATGAACTTAGAGGTTCTACCACCTCCCGAGACCGTAGAAGGAATCCTTGCTACTCTAGTAGTCGAGCCCGACCTACGGAGCAGGATTTTGGAGGTGTAAAGAACAGACGAGGCTTTAGAAAAGATAAGACTCAAGGTGAGGAAGAACGAAACCCTGAATTATCGAGAAGAAGCCGATAATGCCATCACCTTCGAGGGAAGACTATGTGTTCCGAAGGATCCAGAAATTAGGGAGATAATCATGAGTGAAGCTCATGATACTCCCTACACCGCTCATCCCGGAAGTACAAAGATGTACAGAGACCTGAATAAGAAATTCTGGTGGGACGGGATGAAACGAGACATAGCGTCCTTCGTAGAAAAATGTCTAGCTTGCCAGCAAGTCAAAGCACTACACCAGCGACCCTATGGGAAGCTACAACCTCTAGAAATCCCGGAATGGAAGTGGGAGCACATCGCTATGGATTTCGTGACCGGATTACCCAAATCCAAGCGTGGAAACACTGCTATCTGGGTAATTGTGGACAGACTCACGAAATGTGCCCACTTCATACCTATAAAGATCACCTATGGATCGGATAAGTTACCCCAACTGTACGTTCGTGAGATTTTACGTCTCCACGGTGTACCAGTATCGATCACCTCCGATCGAGACTCAAAATTTACGTCCAGATTTTGGATGAGCCTGCAGAAAGAACTAGGCATGAGGCTGAACTTCAGTACTGCCTTCCACCCACAGACTGACGGACAGTCAGAAAGAACAATTCAAACCCTAGAAGATATGTTGAGAACTGTGGTTCTCGATAGAGGTGGGAGCTGGGAAGCAGTACTACCCTTGATAGAGTTTGCCTATAACAACAGTTACCAGGCAACCATAGAAATGGCGCCATACGAAGCTCTATACGGGAGAAAGTGTCGATCGCCGCTTTATTGGGATGAAGTTGGTGAGAGAGCAATAGTAGGTCCTGATTCCGTTAGCGAAATGATCGAGATCGTTCGACAGATCCGCGGCAGAATCAAGGAAGCTCAGGACAGACAGAAATCCTACGCCGACACCCGCAGAACTGAACTACAATTTGAGATAGGAGATAAAGTGTTTCTGAAGGTATCTCCCTCTAAAGGAATCGTTAGATTCGGTGTGAAAGGAAAACTGAGACCTCGCTTCGTAGGACCCTACGAGATTCTAGAAAGGATAGGGTCGGTAGCATACCGACTGGCGTTACCGCCGAGCTTCGGAAACGTGCATAACGTTTTCCACGTATCTCAGCTTAGGAAATACGTGTTTGATCCAAAGCACGTTATTCACCAAGAAGAGATGATCTTAAACCCCGACTTGAGCTATGAAGAAAAACCTGAAGCTATTTTAGACAAGAAGGTTCAACAGCTTCGAACCAAGTCAATCAAGCTAGTGAAAGTATTATGGAGAAACCATGGGCGAGAAGAAGCCACATGGGAACTCGAGGAAAAGATGCAAGAAAAGTACCCTGAGTTGTTCAATGAGAATATGCAAATTTCGGGACGAAATTTTTAGTTAGAGGGGTAGGATGTAATACCCCACCTTTTCGATCACGAATAAATAAGCAAAACTCTCAATTACCACGAACTTGTGAGCAATTCACGGGACCGGGTCTTAAGAATTCATGTTCGTAGAACCATTAGTAGCAATAATTATCTAATAAGGTCAATGCCATTAAGAAGTTAATAAATAAGTGCATGTATGATGATAGTGTCATCACTTAAATGATTGGCATATTCTTGCCTATGATTAATAGTTAATACAAGTATTTATGATAGAGTATTAAATTCTTGGATTTGCTCAAGAAAATTTTAAATAGTAATTAAGGATACTTGTTTGCATTATAAATAAAGAATTATGGTGTTTATTGAAAGAAACAGAGTCTAACTATGTCACTTGAATATAAGGAATGATAGGAATGATAGTTTACATTAATCCCAGCTTTATTAATGGTAATTCTTACGCATTGTGCAACAAAATAAAACACTAGAAGGCAGAACCTGCGTGTATATATATACATATATGCATAAGTGTGAAATAGATAAGTCTGCCCTTTACAAAGACACAACTTTACAAAAGACCAAGGAGAATCAAATAAGTAAATAGAATCTGCTAAGAAAAATTTAAAATGCTGTAATCCACACTTCTAAATAAATACACCAAAAACAGCCACTTCTTTACAGAAAAGTGGAAGGATAGGGACTGCAAAGTAGACCTTGACCCCTTGCTAAGAGCTGCATATCACAGGATCCCCTCTAAACGATTCCACAGATGACAAATCAGATGAAACATTTCCAATTTCCTAACTAAAACTAGTGTAGCAAATAGGGTACACAAAAGAGAGATTTAACAAATAAGGAAAGGAAAGATCAGAAGAGCAGCTGCCTTCCCTTCCCAAGACTCTACTCCTCTTCCAAAGCCCTGAATTTCTCTTTCCAACGCCCCATCAGAAGAACAGCCAGGGAACTGCAACATAAAACAAAAGTAAGAACTAGGAAGGAAGCTATGAAGCTACAAACCAACCCTTAAAGAAGAATAAAACAAAAAGGAACCTTACCCTTGCAACTCAAATTCGATGAAAGAGAAGTGAGAGAAGAGGGCAGGGGCTGTTGTTGCCATTTTTGGGCAAACAGAAAGGCAAGAGAGAGGGAAAACATCCCAGGAATTTCATGTGCACTATTATCGTTATAACCTGCCACCAAGAAACAAGAAAGAGGATCAGTTTGTAGAATCACAATATATCCCCAAGAGAGAGACATAACACAGGTTCCTAGTCAGTTCCTTCCTATAAATACCCCTCATTTTTCACTTTAGAAAGTTTACAAGTCACATACTCATACACTCAAAACACTTAGCATATTAAGAGAAGTATAAGGAAGAGGAAGCTGCTCAAATCCAGATCCAAAGCACTCCAGCTCCTAAAGGTAAGATTTCAGAAACATAAGCCTTAGCATCACCCTTTTAAAGTTCAGTCTTGACCTAGTTAAAAGGACACGGCATGCTTAGAAATTCATGTTAAGCCCTATCATCATGTACTGGACTTAGCAAATCTATAGCTTCTATACTTAAGAACTTAGAACTCTCTCAAGTAGTTTTAACATAGCATGCCAAATACTCTTAGCTGACTTAGGAGGCTGCAAACCTAAGCTTCTTCTTCATCTCAACTTTCAGAACATGAACTAACAGTCACATGCTTAATTTCAGAACCTAGACCTATTGAGGACATTTCAGAATATGGACTTGTTTAGAAGCATGCTGGATACAGATACATGAACTTATGTCTTGATTTCATAATATGAGAAACTTCTATAAAAACTTAGAACACCACCAAACATTCAAACTCACCTAAAGAAAATTTTAAAAGCAGAAACAATTTCACTACACAGTAACATACCACCACCTTAAATCATAAGAACTATCTATACTTCACGAAATGCATAGAACACTTATGGAACTGCAACTGTAAAAAAAATATTTCAAGAGAGAGATGAACAAAGGACTTAGCTGAGGCAATTAAGCCCTCTCCAGGTCTGCAACAGAACACCTCGCCCCATAAACTATAGGATAGCGAGCTGTCCCAGCAAGCGAGCCCTAGCTGTGAACCCAAAGGTTCGGAAACGGGCTCCTGAATGCACTCGTACCGAATCAAATCACCCAGCCCAAACATCTCCACTCCGCCTGTAATAAAAAAAAATAAATAAATAAACGAATAATAATCACCCCAAATCCAATCGATTGGAATTAAAGTCAATCTGGAGATTCAATTCGCTTCTAATACTTAGAACAGATGTTCTTGTAACGTGCAATCCATAATCAAGAAGGAATCAGCACATAGACTTAAAAGAAAAAAAAAAGAAAGAAGGTTAAACTGAGCTTAAGAAAGATTTAGATAGAAGAAAGTAAGGTCTCACCTTAAACCCCGACGGCCTAACTCCGATCCTCGCCGAATCCCGTCGAGAGAAAGAAACCACGAGGGGTTTTGGAGAGAAGAAAACAGAGAGAAAGGGAAGGCGCCGAGGAGAGGACAGCGCCTGAGGAAGAGGGCGTCGGGAGGACTCTTCGTAACGGCGGCGATCGGTGGCAAGGAAAAGAGGCGACGCGGTGAAGGAAAAGAAAGAGAGAAACGGTCGAGAGATAGGCAGGAGGGAGAAAAGTGTGTGCGTGGTGTCTCTGCCTTAGAGTAGGGTTAGATGGGAAGGAAGGATCTAGAATCTGGGCCGGGTCATGGGCCGAGTAAACGGGCCGGATATTAGTTATGTTGGGCCCAAAAATAAAAATGAGTTGGGCCAAATTAATTGGGCCAACCAAATAAAGAACTGGGCTTGCAACTAATCTGGATTGGGCTATTAGCAGTAATAATAATTGGGCTTAGGGCATAATAAATTTCGGGCTCGATTAAATTGAACCAGTTCTAGGCCTAGCAAATTAAATTAGTTGGGCCGTGTGTTAATTACCTACTTATGGGCCTGATTAATTGGGCTATAATTAATACAACCATTGGGATGAGTGTGTTAAGCAATGAACTTAATGGGCTTAATCAAATTTAGAGGAATGGACTAAATTAGTTGACTCTTTGGCTCACTTAAATGGGTTAAATAGAGTAATAACATTTTAATAGACTAAGATCCAATTTAGTTGGGTTAAGTCCAATAAGAAAATATTAAAGCTAAATTGGGAAATTAAATTTATTAATTAACAATTTAAATCTAAATTAGAATTTAATTGATTAATTAGGGTCTAGTCACCTAAGAAATGATTTAAATCATGCTTAGACTATGTTAATTAGATTTAATTAGCCAAGTAGAATTTCTTATCTCAATTTAAGGATCGAGATATTCAATTAGAAATTCTCTAATGATCTTACCCAATGATTAATTATTGGGGTACAATAAATTCCCGAATCATAAAGTGACTTAGAAATTCTCAACAGCTCATCTAGAATTACAACTCATAGACTCGTATAATAGTCGAGTTTTAAAGACCCGAGAATAAACTCTCAAATTAGCCAAGGATATTAACTCCTTACACTTAGAGTTTATTGATATACTCGAGTAATATATCTCACCCGAGATCTATTTAAATGTTGCGGCGAAAGGTCGGAACTACAGTTCAAGAACAAAGCATTCAGCAACCAAGACTATTCAAGTAGGCTTTTCTCACTCTATAAAAATATGTGTGCATGTCTTCAAAACAAAATGAGATATTTTCAAAGCACTGTCTTGCCATAAATGTTTTCGCTTTATGTATGATGCCTATCTGTTATATTTATAATCGAATTCGGGTTCCAGTGGGTTAGCGTCACCACTCGGACTAGTGTACACAACGGACTGTGAGTCAGCGAAAGGTTGACCGGTCAAGTGTCCGTGGGAAGTGGCCACTTCCCCGGCACATAGAAGCTTCAGATATGGTTGATTACAAATTAAGAACTAGGACTGCAGTCAAACTAGAACTTTCTCAAAGAAATGCTTTTGTGAACATAGGTGCTTTAGAGACAAAACCCCTATGATTCACTTGAATGGCTTGACAGTTATATGTGTAAGTGTGCGATTTCGGCACGTGTCTACTGAGTACAAATTGTACTCGGCCCTGCATGTGTTTCTAAACGTGCAGGTTAAGAATGAAGAAGATACGGGCGCTGAGCCGTGCTTTTGTCGTAATTCCTAGTTGCAGACTCTTGGGGATTCTACGTGTCTTCATACATTTAGGATTTTAGTATACGATCCTACATTCCGCTGCTAGATGATTATGTAATAGACTCGAGATTCAACTCTTTAAATTAGTAATGTTATGTAATGAGCTTATAACTCTAGTTTTGTTAATTGTCAATTTCGTATGATGAACCTTCAACTTATGATCTGAGAAGAACATCAAGTTCCCTTATTCTATTCCATTTCGTTACTTAACCCTTACAATAGTCACCTTTACCCGGCTTTACTAGAATTAGTAGAAAGCGGGCGTGACAGTTAATTAAAAATAAATCTGAACTATCCTTATTTTTCATCCAATGAATATAATTAAATTATACCATAACCAATAAACTCTAGTCAGAAAGAATAAAAAATTCTATGTTTTTAGGGATCAAATATTTTAAATAACATACGTACCAAAATTATCTTTTAATTTGTACCATTGATCTAAACAATTCAACAATCATATTTATTTTCAGTTAACTCATATATAACCATTTTTATTTTATATCTTCCCTATTATGTTGACTTTACTTCACATTTCAAATTTCATGATTTGAATACCTAATTGCAACAACTACATCCTTTATCCTATTTTATAAAACTCAATCGAGCATATAACTTCCAATTATGTGTTCTAACTTCCCCAAAGGTAGCTTTATACACATTTGTTTATTTTCTCAAAAAATATAAGACAATTATTTATTCGTATATATTAAATACTTCTTCCGTTCTGTTGGAAATTAGTATCATAGAAAATTCGACATAAAAACTCAGAAAATAAATTATTGTGTTCTTTTAAACAAATATTTTAAATGTAAACAAAATAAAAATAAAAATTACCATGTCGCCGCCTCTTTACGTTGACTACCTGCAAAAGGGAATGGATCAATACTCCGATCATAGGTAACGTAAGCAATTGATTTTACAAAATTTGTATGTATTTACCTCTTTAAAGGTGAGTGGGTGAATGATTTACTAATTTCAACTATTTGGTTTAGCATAAGGAAAGATTTCTTTAGTACGAAAATGTTGTATTCGATGTGTTTGAGAAATTAATTCAATGAATTAGTACAAAATTGTTGCATCTGATATGTTTCAGAAATTGCTTCAATGAAGTGCAGGTCCCAAAATGATGATTGCAATGCCAATATTTGAAAATTTTGTACTATGGAAATTCTGGAGAATATATAATTTTTATATTTTGGTCAACTCTCAGTGAGATGAGATCGATGTCGATGTGCATAGATTTCTCCTTTGCTAACATGAAGAACAAATAATTAATGGACCAAATCTACTAACACTACCAGGCTTCAAGTCGACGTGAACAGTGAGTGTTGAATAATCTGTTTATTTGAAAGATAACTAGCATTAGTACACGACTGTTGCATTCAAGTTGTTCGAGTAAATGCTTCAACGAAGTGCAGGTCAAACTTGCTGCCCATTTTTGAATAATATGTTCATTAGCTACTGCCTAATATATTCTTTATTTGTCTCCATCAGCCTTGATCTGCATACTATACTATCAAAATTCATGATTCATATTTTGGTCAACTCTTAGTGAGATGAGATTGATGATGGCATGCATTCGCTTTCGGAGATAATCTTGGTAGATTGGCGACGAATCAAGAAAATTGCATGTTTGTTATGTTTCACCATTAGAAAGAAAAGATTTGAAGTCAACCTTGTACCTTGATTATGACTTGTGTCTATATAAATCGACTTATCATGTTGTAATCATGTATAGCCCTCCAATTTCTCAATCATGGGAAGAAAGTATTACTGCATTGTTTTATTTGTACTTCTTTCCATAACCTTTCAAATGCTGCCTTCTTTTAATTTATTTTAAAAGAGGTTAATGGTTCAATCATTCATTCTCACATTTTTTTATAGTATTTTTATTGAATGGGGCCGCCGGTTTTAATTAGTTCGCATGGGGTCATTAGAGTGACTCAAAATTAACATAACTCCGAAAATTAATAAAATATTTATAGTTTTGGTTAAACAAGGCAATTTCCTTTGAAGGGATTAGTATATAATTTTTTTTAAAATTTTATTTTCAAATAAATAATAATTATGATTAATTTTATTATTATTTTATTTTAATAAATATTAATAGATAATAAAATTTACAGAATATGAGACGTTGAATAAGTCCGATATTCTATTGAGTGAGGAAATTATTTTCTTCACTTTTATTGTCTCGTGATTTAATTTTTATTTTATTATTAATTAGGATTCTATATCCAATTAAACATTCATCATTTATACATGAAAATAAATACTCCCTATGTCCCTCTATTCTTGGTCCCTTTGACCAAAAAGCACTAACAATTTTGGTCAAAGAGGCAAAGAATGGTGGGACGGAGGGAGTACTAGATTAGCTTAAATTATTTTTATCAATCAATTTTATCAAACAAAGTGTACTCCATAAACATTAAACTCTATGGAGTGGTTTGGTTTGTCGATAAGATTGATAGGATAGATATGATTATCACCTTTAAATCTCTACCTTCCAATCCATAATCCTTTATCTCCTTATGAATTTAGTCATTTTTTATGCCCCTTAATCACTCAAATGCTTGACTATATAATTAAGCGAAATTTGATGTGATTAGATAATCAAACATTTGAGTGATTAAGAGGTATAAAAATAGATTATCAATCAAACCAAACCACCCTATGTATATAACTTTTGTAATCAAGACTCTCCACAACAAATATTAGCATTCATTATATTTATAATAGTAATTTTTACATCATACAATTCTTGAAATTAACATGAAGACAATTTACAGTTTACATCTTCTTTTCCCTATATACATTATCACAACAATATCTGATTTTCAACACCTCACTGCAGTAGGATAAGAAGCTGCCATGGCAATGCCACAGATACCTTCTGCTGCACTAATATCCCTCTCCATCATTATATACCCATTATCTCCCCAGCTAGCTCCCCACGAGTTTTTGACGAGCCAATACTTGGTTCCATCACTCGTCACGCCATACCCTACTGCAGTCACACCGTGGTCTAGCTCCGTCCCACACTCTCCGGTGAACACTCCACTGGAGTAGAACTGGAAGTCCGATCCACTTGCATCAATGGCGACCGATACTGGCTGATTAACCACTGCTTTGAGCAATGCAGCTTCACTGTTGGCCGGAACATCCTCGTATCCGGTGATCTTAGCAGCATCGGACGATTCCTTCTGCGCGTTGCAAGTGCCATCCACTCCTTGGTAGGGGTAGTTGGATTCGGTTGTGAGACCTTTGTTGCTAATAATATACTGAAATGCGTCATCCATTAGGCCACCATTGCAGCCTTGATCTTCAGTAGTGTCACAATCCACAAGTTGTTGTTCGGATAACGAAACGAGCTTCCCTGTTGTGATCTGATTGATTCCTTCTGTGGCTGCCACCGCCGAAAATGCCCAACAACATCCTGCAATTTTGTTTCATTATATAAAGACAATGAAATTCATATCTTCATCATAAACATTTAAGTTGCATTTGCTTGTTATACCTCTAACGAGAGGAAATGGGATCACCTCGTGTGACATTACATGTTAAATTAACATAAGACTGAAAAAGTGGCATGACTAGAATTCAAAATTTTGAGTATATATAAGGAAAACACATATATTGAATCTTAAAATATAAATTATAACATGTGTCACTCTCGTATTAATGCAACATGATATGTCACACGGTTAGGCAATAGAAGGTTTGAATTGTCTATTCATAGTATAGAGGTGTAACAAGTAATGTAACCTTAAAAAGATGCTTGAATATTGAATATTTATATATAGTATTTTTACTTACCACATTGGCCTTGATCCTTGACAGCAGTAACAGCTCCCTTCTTCCTCCAGTCGATGCTGGCCGGAACTGCCGTCACATTCGCATACCTAAACGTCAAAACCCTAGACGGCGTCGGATGAGATCCCGTCTTGTATCCATTTCTAGACGCCCGAAACTCCTCATTCGTCATATCTGCAAATTTGTTGACGGCGAGCTTGTAAGGGCGAGCATTTGCTTCGTTAACTAACACGATATACTCCACGTTCTCCTTGAATATATTGAATCTCTCCGCCTTCTCAGCTTCACCATCATACACACGGCCATTCTCCATCATCCACTTCTCATGCCTCTCGATCATCGATGCATCGGGCGCTGTTCTTGCTGCCACTACAGAAGCGTGTATCCCCAGCAGCACAATTGCTGCAACTAGAAGTTTCCAAGAAGTTTGTGAAGCCATTTTTTAAGATGTGTTTGTTATATTCTGTGAAGAGCTAGGAGTGTTTGTTTAATCCAAGATAGGCATGCTTTTTATAGATGAAATTATCCTTAAAAGTTAAAATTTGAATCCAACTTCGAATTTGAATGGAATTCACGGCAAAGCAGAGAGACTTTAGGATATATGTTTCGTGGAAACTCGTGTACTTCGTTTAAGAGATATTTGAATTCATATTTATATGTATTACCGGTTGGTTGGAATTTTCCCAACTGTCATCTATATATAATATATTAAAATAACTATTTTATCCCACTCAATTTTAAAATGGGAGTTATTTTTTAAATTATAAATACGTTAGAAAGTTTTAATCAAATTTTCTATTTTCAATATATAATATTATTATTCTAATTTTTAATTATTTAGTCAATACATAACTAATTATTTTTCGTACTTTATTTTAGTAAATATGATATTTTAATTATTTTTTTTATAATTTCACCAATCCTTTGAGTTTTTACAATTTGAAAATTCAAATGAAGTTGCATCAGGATATATAGAGTTTCTTTAAGAATATTATTCCCTTTTCCTTGAGTAATTCACCACTAATATTGACGTGTTCTTGGTGGCATACAAATCATTCATAAAAGGACAACCTTCATCAATGGGTATAATGGCACTATTTAACAAGTAAATAAATAGGTGTAATATAGAGCAGTCAAGTATCGCATTGATACGATTCACTACAAAAAAACCTGAAACTGGCGACGGAATTGACGACGGAATTGTATTCCGTCGTCCTCTGGCGACGGACTGGCGACGGAATTAAACAAATAGGGCTAACGACGGATTGGCGACGGACTGACGACCGTTATTTTGGCGCGTAAGTTGGCGCGAGAGTTAACGACGGATTTGGCGACGGACTAGTCCGTCGCCCGACTGTTCCGTCGTCATATCCGTCATTAGCATTTTAATTTTTTTTTAATTAAATTTTATAGCGGACGACGGACTGGTCCGTCGCCCAGTCCGTCGTCCCGCCCTATTAATCAGCCAGAACCTCTTTTCGCGAAACAGAACACCCCCGCACCATATTTGCTTATTTTCTCCGGCGATTTCCTCCCCTCCGGCGAAATTGAACCTCCTTCCCCCAAGGTATGTACATTTTGCCCTTTTCCCTTCCCCTATCTTTATCTATCTTGATTTCTAAATTTTTATCCGTTTAAAATCGTTGCCGGAGTAGAAATCTCCCTCGACGTCGCCTGCTCTGCCGCCGCTGTTGCTCCGCCGCCGCTGCGCCGCCGCCGTTTCTCCGCCGCCCCTGCTGCTCCATGTATGTACTTTAATTTATTTTTTTTGTGAATTATTTGATAATTTGTATGAATTTGATTTATATATATATGTGATTATTGTATGAATTATTGTGATTATTGTATGAATTAAACTTGATTATTGTGATTATTGTATGAATTATTTGATATTTGATATATATATGTATGAATTTGTATTAGTTTGATAATTAGTGTATTAGTATGAATTTGTATGAATTTGTATAATTATTAGTTTGATATATATATGTATATGTATGTATTATTTGATATATATATGTATGAATTTGTATTAGTTTGATATTTGATATATTGTGGTTAGTTGAATAATTTGTATGAATTTGTATTAGTTTGATAATTAGTGTATTAGTGTTAGTGTGATAATTTGATAATTAGTATATTTGTATTAGTTTCGATTAACTATTTAGTTAATTGTTATTTAAATTAGTTAATTGTTAAATTTGTTTTAATTGTTGCTAATTGTTTGATAATTGTGGTGTTAGTGTGTTAAATAAAATTATTGTTAATTAAGTAGTATCAGTTTAAATAAATTGTTTACTTGTTTACTTAGTTTAATTATTTAAGTATTTTAATTACTTTATTTAATTGACTAATTTGAATAATTTTTCTAATTATTGTAATTAACCTAAAACAAATTAGTTTAGTTAGTGTTAGTGTTATGGATAATTGACTAATTTTTCTGCTTGATGTAAATTAATATATCTTAGTTTAAATTCTTAATTAATTAGGGCGGGAGTTGTGTAGTAGTATTATAGTTTGTTAATTGAGCGTTATTTTATTAATTAAATGTTTAAATTGTTTAAGTAGGGTTTATTTATTTACGCCTGTCGCCTCGAGACTCCCCTCTCAGCCTTTCCGAGCCGCCTTCTGCTGCTCCGGCGTTCTCTACTTCGGTGAAAGGTAATTAAATTATAATAATGTACTTATTTAATTATTTAGGTTAATTATATGTAAATAATTAGGTAATTAAATTTATTTGGTTAGACGTAATAAATTGTTTAGGTGAAGTTTGTATAATTAGATTATTAATTATCTTAATTTAGATTAATAGTTGTTGTATTTGACATTGGGATAGACATAATTAATTTCTTAAGGATCTTCTCCCTTTGGGATAGATTTTGATTATGTCTTAAGGATCGTCTCCCAATATGATCAGTAATTGTTCTACGAACCTCGTTGTAATTCGATTTACATGTTGTGATAATTTGATGAGATGCACGAGTTGTTGTTATGTTTTGATGATATATATTTATATGACATGCATGTTGGGATAGTTTGATGACCTTAGCTGACTTGGTTAGATTAGACACAATTACTTATGTAGTTTAAATAATATCGGGGGTAAAAATCTTGATTGTAACATGTAACCCTTATTAATGACCGAAATGATCGTCATCTCCAAATGCGTGACATCAAACAATCTAAGCATCAACATGTAATTCATAAATGCAAATCAATGACGTACAAAACATTTTAAACGTAAGGATATTCCCTCTCTCTACTAAAGTCCAAATAATTTACCAATACATTATCGCCCTTTATGCAACTCCAAATAATTCAATTTCTGTACTGAACTCCAAATGCTTCAACTTCTCTATTGAACTCCAAATGATTCAACTTCTCTATTCAACTCAAAATGATTGAACTTCTCTATTCAACTCCAAATGATTCAACTTCTCTATTCAACTCCAAATGATTCAACTTCTCTATTCAACTACAAATTATTCAACTTCTCTATTCAACTTACATAAAACAATCTCCTTTCTGTTCCTATAAACAATTTCCTTAATAAATATGTGTAATTTAATTAATACAAAACTAATAATCTTGCCAGTCGCGTAACTAATTTTACTTTGTTTTCGTTTTCCAATACTACCTATTAATAATCAGGGTTATAAAAATGAGTCGAGATTGGATGTATCTGCTTTTACTTCCAAATGGGGGATTTAATCCACACTTCCTTGCTGGTCTTGAAGAGTTCTTAAGATTTGCAAGTAGTCAGCCTCAGTTAATGGATGGAGAAAAAATCAAGTGTCCGTGTGTGAAGTGTAAGAATATATACTTTAGAAGTACAGATGTTGTACAGCTTCATCTGGCTAAAAAGGGTTTCACACGGGGTTACGAGATCTGGAGGTTTCATGGTGAAAATGAAATACCTTCATATGCTCAAGAAACACGTGTCGACGTAGATGTAGAACCCGAAGAAGAGTACGGGACATACCACGCGATGGTTCATGATCTCGGGGGTCCCTCTTTCAAACACCCAGATGACACAGAGGAAGATCCAAACGCTACAGCAAAGTTGTTGTACGAGTTGTTGGACGCTGCCGATCAAGAGTTATACCCTGGGTGTAAGAACCACACTCAGTTGTCTTTTGTGGCTCGTCTCATGACTTTGAAGGCCCGTTCTGGGATGCCACAAAAATATTTCAACGAGTTGTGTGTGTTATTGAATGAGGCATTCCCAGATCACCACAAAGTGCCCATGAATTACTACAGCACACAGAAATTGCTACGGGCAATGGGTTTACCTGTAGAAAAGATAGATTCGTGTAGGAATCATTGCATGATCTATTGGGAGGGGGATTCCCATCTTGTGAATTGCAAATTTTGCAATGAAAGCCGATACAAAGATAGGAGTCGGGGATGTAAACAAGTGTCCCTTAAGAAGATGTACTACTTCCCTTTAACACCTCGTTTACAAAGGTTGTATGCATCTAAAGCTACGGCCGGCGACATGATCTGGCATTCAACCTCAGCTGATGATGGTGTTATGCGCCATCCTGCAGATTCGCCGGCGTGGAAGCACTTTAATGCGACTTACCCGGGTTTTGCAGCGGAGCCACGGAATATACGATTAGGACTGTCAACAGATGGTTTTCAACCATTCGGGCAGTCGGGACAACAGTACTCATCCTGGCCTGTTATCCTTACTCCTTACAACTTACCTCCGTGGTTGTGCATGAAAGAACAACACATGTTTCTCACAGTGCTTGTTCCTGGTCCCCGAAATCCAAAAGATAAGATTGATGTTTACCTACAGCCACTTATATCTGAACTCAATCAATTGTGGACAGTTGGTGCCCATACTTATGACGTTTCAAGAAGACAAAACTTCCAGATGCACGCAGCATTGATGTGGACCATTAGTGATTTTCCGGCGTACTCGATGTTGTCTGGTTGGAGTACAGCCGGAAGATTAGCTTGTCCTCGATGCATGGAACAAACAGAAGCATTCTCCTTAACACATAGCCGAAAGCAGTCATGGTTTGATACACATCGCAAGTTCCTACCTTGCGATCACCAGTTCAGGAGGAATAGGCGGGCCTTTAGAAAGAATAAGATTGTTGCAGATGATCCTCCGGAGAGGAGATCAGGGGAAGAGATACTTTATCAGATTGAAGATTTAGGACTTGTAAAGGTAACCGAAGATTATGATGATAATAACAAGCGCATCTTAAGACAAGTTACCACTGGATGGCGGAAAAAGAGCATCTTTTGGGACCTTCCGTATTGGAGTTCTCTGCTCATTCGACACAATTTAGATGTTATGCATATTGAAAAGAATGTGTTTGACAACATTTTCAATACTGTTATGAATGTCCAAGGCAAGACAAAAGACACGACAAAGTCGAGGGAGGAACTGAACCTCTATTGTCATAGACCCCAGCTGATGCGTGACCAGTACACTAATAAATATCCTAAGGCATGCTATACACTTGACAAAAAGGAGAGAAAAGTCTTGTGTGAGTGGGTGAAAACCCTTAAGTTTCCTGACGGTTACGTCTCAAATATGGGTAGATGTGTAGACATGAGTAAACTTAAGATGTTTGGGATGAAGAGCCACGACTGTCACGTTTTCATGCAGCGCATACTACCCGTTGCATTTCGAGAACTACTCCCACAAGCTGTTTGGAAGTCCATAACTGAGTTGTGTCTGTTCTTTCGTGATTTGACATCACGAAACATAAAGAGTGACGACATGGAGACACTTGACAATAACATCCCACTGATTTTGTGTAAGCTTGAACGCATATTTCCACCAAGCTTCTTCGACTCAATGGAACATTTGCCTATCCATCTAGCTGACGAGGCAAGAGATGGAGGACCAGTCCAATATCGATGGATGTACCCATTTGAGAGGTACTTTATCAAACTCAATCAATTGTGTTTAATGTTTCATGAATTTTAACTATGGTTTCATGCTTTCTAAATTAATTATTTCAATACAGATATTTAAGAAAGCTGAAAAATAATGTCAAGAACAAATCAAGCGTTGAGGGATCGATATGTAATGCATACTTAGTGGAGGAAGCCACTGCTTTCTGTTCCTATTATTTTGAGGATCATGTCAGTACGAAACATAGAGAGGTGCCTCGCAACTACGTTGGAGGATGTTCTACTAGTGGGGTAGAAGATCAATCAGACTTGCCTTCTGTATTCAAACTTGCCGGAACTGGTTTTGGAAAAACAACGAAAAGAGCGTTGGATCCAAGGGAATATAGAGCTGCGCATCTATATGTACTCCATAATTGCGTGGAGATCGATCCATATATCAAGTAATCTTTTACAAATCATATTATACGACTATTTAATGCAATGTGTGGTTCAAAGCAACTAATATGTTTGTTAGGTTTTTAAGTCTTGATGTTATCTGAAGTGTTGACCTAACATTTGTGTTTTTGTGTTCTTCACATGAATGCTGACTGAGACTCCAACTCAGCATGACGTGGAACACTAGGCATCCAGCTCAACAGTCACGTGGAGTGCTGACTTGGCAACGTTGAAACAACATGTAGGCTGGAGTAGAGACCAAGTCGTGCTAGGCAGAATGTTGACTTAGCTTTTGACATAACATAACAATTGTTGTTGACCTCAGCATCCAGGTACACAGCCACGTGGAAGGCTGATTTGGCAGTGACTCAGCATCCAGGTCCACAACCACGTGGAAGGCTGACTTGGCGTCTGAAGACTTGAAGGATACTCAAAGAAAAACTGTAAAGACCGAGTCTTGAGGAGAAAACTAAATAATGGAAGGCGGTTGAGAGTTTGACGCTGAATGGAAGTTTGTTACCGTGAATGTCGGAGTCCACACCAACTGCCCAGCGAATCTTGCGGAGCACGACAGCGGTTGAGAGATTCATGGAAGACATGGGCTGGCAGTTTCTACCCTATGGAATCCAAGCCCATGAAGTTATCTCTATTTATGTTGGTTTCGGTTTTAGTTAGAGATACACTTTTGCAGATTTATATCGTAGTTTAGTACGTGTGATCTTTGTCTTAGAAGATTATACTTTTAGTATTTTAGTGAGAAGTGTTGTTGTTGTCCGAAACATTGTAACAACACAACACTTATTTTGATAATTCTTTTTGGCCGTAAAGGCTGCCGTGTAGGTTGTTTGTTAACACAACCTACGCAAAATTATCTCGTGTGTTCTTTTTAGCTTCCGCAACAACTATTTAGAGTAGGTGATACACTTTCAATGTTCTTTTCTATGAAGGGAATACGAATCACATCTCAGACACTCAAATCCATGGATAACTGACATGGACATTGACAAGAAAATGTCTACAGAATTCCCTGAATGGTTTTGTTCCTATGTGAGTCAAATTTTCACTACCATATATACTTGAAATTAATTAATTAATTACTATATAAGGGACATACAACTCCACAACTTGATAAGTATAAACTTCTGTGTGCTGTAGGTACAAAATTGTGTAACTGATCCTGTTATGTGGGACATTGCACGTGGACCTTCACCAATGATTACATCATATCATGGTTATTTGGTGAATGGTTACAAATTTCACACGATATCACATGGAACTCACAAAGCAACTATGAGTAGTGGTGTGTGCATAAAAGCGGGTAACTATGGGGACTCGAGTCAGACGGATTTTTATGGACAATTAGTCGAAGTGTGCGAGCTCACATACCCAGGATTACACAATAAGAAGGTCGTTCTCTTCAAGTGTGACTGGTTCGACACCTCTCCGGCCGGTACAAGGGTTGATACACAGTTTAATTTAGTGTCTGTAAATCATACGCGCAGACTTAGAAAATATGAACCATTTGTATTAGCCATTCAAGCTACACAGGTGTATTACTGTTCATATCCGAGTATGAACCAACAGTGTAGAGAATGGTGGGAAGCTTGTTCTATAAAGGCACAGGCCACTATCGACGAGTCTCGAGCGGATGTGTCTACGTTGGAGTCACCGTTTCAGGAGGATGATGACGCTCATGTGGTAACTACTGTTGATGTAGATGATATTACATCAGTTACCCGAGACGGTGAACATGTAGAAATTGAAGATGATGATGACCACGTGGACTCTGATAATGTCCTCGAAACAGAAGAAGAAGATGACGAGGATGATGAATATCAAGAGGATGAAGCATCAGATGACGAAGAAGAAGATGAAGATGAGGAGGATGACTATGAAGATGAGGATGAGGAAGATGAAAATGATAACGATGAAGAGGATTCTCCTTAACACTGTGTGTAGAAAACTTAACACATTCGAATTTCAAGTTATTAATTATAAATGCAACATGTTATAAGTTCAATATAAACATTCTACGTATACGTGATATGTCTGTCATGAATCTTATTTATCTATTTATTTTCAACATAATAGATGTCTTACTCTCGGCGAGAGGATGTGGGGACCCCTCGTGGTAGGGGTACACGCCGATCACAGCTATCCCATGGACGGGGTAGTTCCCCGGGCTCATCCTCTGGATATGAGTCCGGGACCGGCGGTCTCAGCCACCATATTGGTGGCATACAGCTAGGCGGTCCGTCTTCTGGCTCTGACGGTGATGGTCAGTTGGAGCGTAGACCCACAGGAGACGTTGTTCTTTCTGTGAGTGAGCTGGGGTACGTAAATGCAACCAAATCTTCAATTTTGACAATTATTTAATTAGTTATTCAAAAATCTAACATAAATCATTCTAAAATTACTTATGTATGGGATTTTACCCGCATGCCGACCCAGCAGATTACATTGGGAACTATTTAAGATAGTTCCCAACCCGACTGGCTACAGTTGGAAGCTCACGCCTGAGGACGTGAGACAGCGATACTGGGAGGAGTTTAAGGTTCGAAAATTTACTAAAACTTTCAAATTCATTCTTAATTAAAAATTATAACTACAATTTCTAACACACATTTTCAATGCTAGAAAAAATTTACTTGGGAGCCGGCACTCGATGCCAGGATTCGGGCGTTATGGTATGATAAGATCCGGGAGAGATATAAGGATTATATCTGCGGGATCAAGAGGAGGAGGAATGATCCGCCACCCAGAGGTGGGAAGCCTGGGTGGTGGACAGATGATGTCTGGATGGGTTGGCTCGCTTACTGGTCCCGGGATGATGTTGTGGCCAAATCCCAGGCAGCGAGGCGCAACCGGTTGTCTGAGCCCCAGGGACCGGGTACTGGTCCTATCAAGCACAGGGGAGGGTCCAAGTCGGTCAGGCAACGAGCTGAAGAAAAGGTAATAATATACTTCAAATAATAATTATAATTATGTGGTACAATTTTAATTCATATACACATGTTTCAATGACACAACTCCATTGTGATCTGATGCATAGGGTCGTGAGCGGGGAGTAGCTCCGATTTCGTGCATGTTCGACTCCTTTCTGGACGAGCATCGATACGCGGACGGGACATACACCGATCCGAAATCTGAGGCAATAGCGGTAAGTTTTAATTTAAATCTAATATATATATATATATATGTATTAGATTTTCAATATTTATAATATGTATATATACTAACAAATGTTCATTTCTCGTTTACATGCATGCAGACTGAGGTGTTTCGCCGTGCTGACGAGGAGCGGGCCCAGCTACCCGAGGGGGACCACGATGCAGTCGACATCAACGAGCTGTATTTGGAGGTTCTTGGCGGCCCGGACAAGAAGAAGAGGATGTTCGGCACGGGAGGCGCGGCGAAGGCCTTGAGAGCTTCCAGATTCGGGGGATCCTCGTCCGCATCACGCCCATCCAGAGACGAGGTTGAGGAGCTGCGGCGCCGAGTCGAGGAGCAGGATCGCGAGCGCCGTGAGTACCTGGCTGAGCAGCAGAGATTAGCTCAGCAGATGGCGCTCATGCAGTCTCAGCATGCCGAGATGCTGCGCTGGATGCAGTCTCAGCAGGGAGGTGTACCCTTCTTTCCCTCTTATCAGCCTCCCCCGTTTGATCCCCCTCCCCAATTTCCTCCTGATGATGACTACGATTCGTAGATGCTACTGATACATTTACTATTATTTTATTTTTTGGTTTGTCGTGGGATGTTACTGATACAATTATTTATTTTGTTCATTATATGAAATTCGCGTTCATTTTGAATTTCATTTGATTGGTTCAATTTTAAATTATTGTTCAATGTTGGAATATGTTTATATTGTTTGTTATGACACGTTTTAGGTAATGAATAATAAAAAAACAAAATTATTTATTAAAAAAAAAAAAAATTACCTGGCGACGGACTGCAGTCCGTCGCCACTAACGACGGATTAAATCCGTCGTTAGCTTTCCGGCGCCTTTCAACGGTCTCCGGCAGATTCTGACGACAGATTCTGACGACAGATTAAAGACGGATAAATTCCGTCGTTAGTCCGTCGTTAGCTAACGACGGACTGTATTTTCCGTCGTCCGGGGAGCTAACGGCGAACGAAATACAGACGGAAAAAATCCGTCGCCAGTCCGTCGCTAAGCCCCCGGGACGACGGATTTCGAGTCCTCACGACGGATTTTTCCGTCGCCAGAAGGGGTTTTTTTTGTAGTGATTCCGATCGGAATCATATCGACAAATGACCTTTTCGAGTGAGGGCGAACTCCGATTTCACATTTAGAGCAAGTGAGACTTCTAAAGTTGTGACAAACTGTTAATTCAATTCATTGATTGATTTCTCAATTACAAAACCAATATATATATAGACTAGATAATAAACACTAACGGGCCTAACTTGACTACGGGCCGATTAACATTGCAATACCCGTTAACAATTTAATATTATTACTACACCCATAATTAATCTACTAGTCGTATTGTGTATCCACAAGGACTGATAAACGAAAGCACACTGAATAATTTGTGTAGAGATTCAATTATTATCTAGGCAAAGAAATATTTAGATAAGATCGAATCAATAATAAATAGCCTACGAGCTCGCGAAACAATAATAAAATAAACAAATAATAAAGAGAAGATTCCACGGCAATGTATGGACACTAAATTAAATTACGGATTCACCTATTAAATCTAATCACCATATTTAATTCTAATTCATGTGAATGATATCATAAATATTCACATACTCCCGGATAGGGCAGTCTATGAACGTTTGTTAATACCTAGCCTATCACCCGTAGGTATCAAAAACCAAATATTAACTCCCAAAATCACGATAAGAATAACCTCCTACAGTTTATATATCTCCGCTATGTCTCAAGATAAAACATATATTATGCATTCAAGTGATCAACTATAAATTCAATTTCTGATAAGACATCAAACACATAGCTAGCATGAAATAATAATGGCAAGTTATCAAAACATAAAAATTAAAGCCACGAATCATAAACATGAATAGAAAGAAAATTTAGTAAATAATATTATGAATCCATAAAGTGAAATAGGTCTTACAAAGCCCCGAAATCACGAGGGATTTAGCAACTCATAATTAAAACAATACTAGAAACAAATAAAATAAACATGAACTCCCTTCGTTTGATTCTTGATCATGGGTTGTCAATCCTTGATCACGAACTCTCCTCCGGGAAGAATAAATCTAATCTAGAATGTAAATATAGAATAAAAGTATCTAGTATGGAAGAAGAAGAGTCTAGGGCTCTATAATGATGCTCTTATATAGTATAATGGGCGAGATTTAGAGATAGGAGCCAAATCCGCGTGAAAATAATCTAAACCCTTGAAATACGTGCAACTTCGGGGATTGCTGGGCTGGATCGCCGAAGTCACAACCAAAATCCAACTACTTCAGCGATCGCTGAAGTTGTTAAGCTCTCCAGCAAGTTCGGCGATCGCCGAAAATGTCAAGTGACTTCGGCGACCGACTTCCTCAGGTCGCCGAAGCTGTTGTTTTTCACTCCAAGCTCGACTTCTCGTGCTTTGTGCACTCGTGCCTCGACTCTTGCTTTATCTCTTGCTTCGGTATGCATCTTGGATCGTCATTTGGCCCACCAGGCTTCCAATTGAACTAATCTCACCAAAACCTATGAAAATTTCGTAAAACGCGACACCAAGGGAATGTGAACGTAAAACCAAGAAAAAAAATGTATAAAATTGTTAGAGTTATCACGGCTCTATCTATTGTGTTTTGACTTTCTTC